>BHEV01038532.1:0-25139 GCA_004319985.1 Emydocephalus ijimae
GTCATAGATGCCAGGAAGTGAGCAACGCCCCACCAAAAGCTACTCCAACTGAGTGGGAAACGCCACGAGGACCCTGGTCCCGTATACACTTGGACTTTGCGGGGCCGACCAAAGGCCACACCTTTCTTCTAACCGTCGACGCCTACTCGAATTGGCTCGAGATTCACCGTATGACGAACACGACCACTGAAGCAGTCATCAAAAGACTGGAAAGACTGTTTGCGNACATTGATGACAAAATCAACCGAATCCTCTTCCTACAACACATCACACCGCACAGCGTCACTAATAAAACTCTGGTGCCACCTGCTGAACTGCGAATGGGACGCAGGCTCCACTCCCACCTCGACTGGTTACACCCAGCTTATGAGCCAGAAAAACCACTCGGATCCAGCAGCCAATGCCGTACCTTCCAGGTAGGCGATTGCGTATACGCTAAAAACCTGTCCGGTGATCCGCTGTGGGTTGAAGCAACAATCATACGTGTAACTGGCCCAAGATCCTACGTTGTAAAATGCTTCGACGACAAAATTTGGAAACGCCATATCGATCAGTTACGATCACGGCTCCGTTCAGACATTTCTGAATTCCCTAATGACCAAACTGAGGGGGGGGGGGAGATACAGAAGAAGATGAAACCCTGATAGAAGAAAACCTGTTCGGAAGAATCGATAGCGGAATAGAGACACAGGAAAGAGATCTAGAGGCGGTAGTAGGTCTACCTCAAGGAGTTACTGACAATAGCGGTGAGGACGGAAAAGTGAACGCTGAACCTGAAGAAACCCCTTTGTTAAACAACAAAGAACCTGAAGAAACCCCTTTGTTAATCTACCTCAGCAGAATGGTAGCCAAAAGCAGGACACACAGCGAAAGTCAAACAGACTAATAAAGCAACCGTCCTATCTAAAGGACAATGTAACTGCGCCCTGTAAAAAGAAGCCAGGGGGAAGGGGTGTTGTGAATGCATAGAATGTAATAAAGTTATTTGGAGCATGGANACCCTGTTTTTCTGAGCTGTCACTGTAAATAAAAGAGTTGAAGTTCACCGTTAACTGGCTCGTCTCCATTCATTGTCGCCCATGCCTCAAACTTGACAAATTGAATTTTCCCATGGTGTCTACAAAGCTCTTTAGAACCAAGTTAACGTAAGCAAAGAAAAACTCTTAAAAAATTTAAGAAAGATTGTGTTTAAAACAGTGTTTTTTGTGTATGTCTTAAATCACAAATTAGTCTAAACAGTGGGCGGAGTGAGTCTATAAAAACCATACCTCCTGTGGAGCTGACGTGCAGAATGCCCTTTTCTGGCCCGATGTTGCCTGAGGGAGGGGTGAAGCACATCGGCAGTCTGGAATTGCTACACACCCAAAAGAGACCTAAATTGGCCTCCCCTTGAAGTCCATTGAATCTTCTCTGGTGCCACTTGACCATTGATCAGATTTGTGTCTAGTTTATTGTATGAAATAAACCTGCAGTGCTTTTGGCCTCTATCCTGGCTCCTGATTTTCTGCACCTGACGGTTTCTGCTGAGTCTCCCCCCAAAGACCAGCAGACCAGACAGGGACTTCAGAGTCAGGAAGAAGAAGAAGATCATGACTGGGATCCTTCTTCATGCTCGGCTGCTCCAACAACAGCTTTTGTGGACCTCCTAAAGGTGCTTTTTTCAAGAGGCAACTGGACTTTCTGGTTTTTCTTGGAAGACGTTTCATTTTTCATCCAAGAACAGTGGTGGGATTCAATTTTTTTTAATACTGGTTCTGTGGGCATGGCTTGGTGGGCGTGGCTTGTTGGGCGTGGCAGGGGAAGGTTACTGCAAAATCTCCATTCCTTCCTCACTCCACTAACCTGAGTTCCAGCTCCATTCTCCTGTGCAGGGCAAGCAAAGGAGACCCAGTTGATCAACTGGGACTCAATGAGAGGTGGGGAAGAGATGGGGTTGGCGGGACCAGTCAGAGGTAGTATTTGCCAGTTCTCCAAATTACCCAAAATTTCTGCTACTGGTTTTCTGGAACTGGTCAGAACCTGCTGAATACCATCTCTGTCCAAGAAGCTTCTTCAGCTCTGAACGGATGGTGGGGAATGGAAGGATTTATATTCCTTGCAGACAGTTGGTCATTTGCATCTTTTTAGAGAGACATTGAGACCACATGGAGGTTTATCTGTGTCCTCAGGGTCACCTGAGTGGTGCAAATTGGTGTGGAGCCTTTTTGGAACTGTTGAAAGGACTGTGTTGTAGATTGGAGATAGATGATGCCATACCCCTCTCCCACTTCTTGTGGACAGAGTTCGGCTTGTCCTTACATCCTGAAGAGCCAGTTCTGGTCCTGGTGGCTTGGCTGAGTGCTCCACACCCTCGCTGAGGACCCTTGGCTGAGGGCCACCCACTCAAAGGAGGGTGGTGGTCAGCCAAGGCACTCTGAAACTAGGAGGCATTGTGATTTTTTTCCTGTCAAGGTGAGGCAACGATTTCTCCCTGTGAAAGAGACGCCTGCGTGGCTCCTCTGGCCCTTTTTTAGAAACAGGGAGCCTTTGAAGCAGCTCTCCCCATGAAGCTTCACCAAAATGAAGAGCCCCTATCAAGTTTGAATAACTGTCCACTTATATCCCTGCCTTTCCTTGAAATGTCTGAGCTATTTTCCTTGAGGATCCTCCAAATTCACTCGGAATGCTGCTTCAGGCAAAATTTCAGAGTCAAAGACATATTTTTTTCTTTTCAGCTAAACGCCCGTTTCCCCCTCTAGTATCCAGAGCAGGGGTCTCCGATCTTGGCAACTCTAAGCCTTGGCGGAATTCTGGGAGTTGAAGTCCACCAAGGCTTAAAGATGCCAAGGTTGGAGACCCCCAAGCCAGGAAGACCATGACAGGAGGAGAGAAGAAGGGGGGGAGGGGGCAGTGGCAGGGGTGGGCTTCAGAAATTTTAGCAAAGGGTCCTCTGCCCGGTGGCTGGGTGGGTGTGGCCTTTGTGGGTGTGGCCTAGTCAGCCTCCTGCACCATGGCCGGGGGGGAGGCATTTTTGCCTTCCCTGGGCTCTGGAGGCTCTCTGGAAGCTGGAAACAGGCCCATTTCCGGCCTTCCCGAACTTCCGGGAGGCCTGTTTTTCACTCTCCCTGAGCCTCCACACAGGCCCTGCACTTACCTGCATCCAAAACGGGCTGTGTCGGGATTCCTCGGAGGGACGGGGTGGGTCGGCCAAGAGTGGGATGGGGGGGGTCTCCAAACTGATCAGAATCATTCCTAGGGGCTCTCACAAACCCCTATGAACCCCCAGCAGCCCCACCCCTGGCCGGGGCAGATCAGCCCCATTCTCAGAACCAGGCGGGGGGGGGACACGGGCACCCATTTGGCCAAAGGACGCTCCTCTGGGGTGGAGGGCAAAGCTTCCCTGCTGGCCAAAGGTTTTCACTTCTGGGAAGGTCGCCTTTCAGCAGCGTGTCGGTTAAATATTTGTACAGTTCATAAAGCTCTTGTTCTTCATATCGGGATGAGGTATTACAGCTATCCCGTTGGTGCAAAAATAATAATCTTCTATTTAATATTAAGAAGACCAAGGAGGTTATAGTGGACTATAGGAAAAAAAGAGCAGACATTCAGCCACTGTATATAGAGGGAGTTCGTGTGGAACAGGTGGTTGAATGTAAGTTTCTCGGGACCATCATTACAAATAACCTGACCTGGAGTGCAAACACCGCTGCTTTAATTAAGAAGGCACAACAACGGTTGTATTTACTAAGGATTCTTAGGAAACAACAACTGGCTGAGAGTCTATTGACTACTTTCTATCGGAGTTCAATTGAGAGTATATTATCCTAGTGTCTCTGTGTATGGTTCTTGAGCTGCACAGTGGCAGAGAAAAAGGCAATTCAGAGGATGATTAAGATGGCCCAAAACATCATTGGCTGCTCACTTCCCTCTTTGGAAGAACTGTATAGGAATAGATGTAGGAGGAAGATACTTAATATATTGAATGACTCCTCTCATCCGGGACATCAGCTCTTTGAACTATTACCATCGAGAAGGAGATTTAGGGTATTAAGAACAAGGACAACCAGATTTAAGAACAGTTTCTATCCAAGTGCAGTTTTGAGTTTGAATGCAGGGTCATAAGATTGATGTGGAAGTGAATGGCTGAGAGTAATGGGGTTTTACATTTTTAAATTGCATAGAGATTATTGTATGGTCGGTTGTGTTTAGTTTTAATTTAATTTAGTGGTGTTTGTCCAGTTTTACTTGTGGAAGAGCACCTCATTTCGTTGCACCCGCTTGCGAGTGTAATGACAAATAAACTCTTATGTCTTGTGTCTTCTTGCAGGAAGGAAACGAGGAGGCTGCAGAGAAGAGAGAAGAGAAGAAAAACCTACCCCCTCCACGCCCGCCTTTCTTGTGTTGTTGTGCTCCTGGAGAACCTGGGCTTGGACCTGTCTTCCTTCTCCGCTGACTTCACACTCCGAGGACCCCTGCTGGAAACTTCACAATGCTGTGATTGACAAGGCGCGGAATTAGGCCCTCTCCTCCCACGCCTGCATCTAGAGTTACTGCTGCTTGGGGCTCAGTGTGAAATTCCCCTTGCCGGAGCTCATTAAATGGGTCAGTGGCCCTTCCAGCTTCACAAAGGGCTGGTTCTGGCCATCCCATCCGACTCAGTCCCAGGATGTTGTGGCGTAAATGCTTCCAGATGGCTCACCTCAGCATCTCCAGAAGAGAACAGAGGACTAATGGTTCACAGATCCCACCAATTCTCATTGTTCACTCTTAGTGTGTGTGTATGTGTGTGTGTTTCTTCATGCATGCGTGCTGGGTGGACGTGGGGAGGCCAAGACTGCCTGCTTCTGCAACCAATGGAGACAGAGGGGCCCACGACTGGCCAGATGCCAGCTTTCCTGCAGGCTGTGTCTGTGGGGCAGCCAAATCGGCTCCCACTGCGAGGGGTCAAAAGCTGTGGCCTCCCCCAGTGGCCGGGGCAAAATGCCTCCTGGCTTTGCAGGCGATGGCAGCTATCAAAGAGGGATGATTCAGCCGCTAATGCTGCGCTTCCTGCCGGCTCCCAGAAGCCCTGGCAAGGGAAGGCCCTCAGCCGGGACTAAAGTTGAAAATGGCTCCTTTGCCCTCATGGCAGGCAATTGCAGGGGAAGGTCGTGAGAGACCAGAGGTTACTTTGCCTTGCTCTCTGCTAGCCATCTTTGTTGGGCTAGAGAGCCAAGGAGAGCCCTTGGCAGCTCCACTCCATGGCTGGAGGAGCCCAGCACCCAGGAGAAGCCTCTTCTGCTTCACATTACCCTTAATATGACTTGTTTGTGTGACTTTTTTTTCCCATAAAGTATCTTCTCTGAACTTTGCAATATTGAAATACTAGAAGTCACACTTGACTGGTGAGCAGCTTCTATCCCGGATCTCTGAGTTAAATACAACGCATCTGTGTCATCCAGTGCTTCTCGACCTTAGCAACTTTATGACGGGTGGGCTTTAACTCCCATGCTGGCTGGGGAATTCCGGGAATTGAAGTCCACCCATCTTAAAGTTGCTAAGGTCGAGAAACACTGGTGTAGTCAAGCCTCAGCTGTGGTCCTTTGTAGAGGATGAAGCTCTTAAGACAGCCCTTCATGCCTGCTATAAAACCATATGCATCTTTGCCAGGAAAAAAATAAGGGTAACAAGAGGTGAAACAAAGGACTCACCGTTTTCTGCCTCTCCAAGACCTCAGAAGTGGGCGGCTGATGGCCATGAATCTCCTTACAGGTTTGAGACCAGGTCAGTCAGCAACCATTATATTCATATTCTCTTTTTCCCCTCCATGAAGATTTCTATGATACTAATGGTTTGGGGTGGAGGGCTTCACCCACACTGTGGTAGCAAGCACTCTGGGGACAGGGCACAGGACATTTGTTGTGCCCACTGCCGGTCAACTTTTCTGGGTGCCGATGTAAACAGGAGCTGGCAAGTCCTGGAAGGCTACCAGATTTCCTGGGCGAGAAATGAGCCTCCTTCTGGCCTCTTTCCCTGTCACACTCAAGGATGCGGCTCCCAACTGAACTCCAGGTGAGGTGGTGGAGAGGATGCTCTGGATTTGACCTTGGGGACCCCCTGCATTTTGGCTAAGCTCCCAATCATCCCTTCTTCTGGAAAGCAAAATACCAAAAACTGGCAAGGCCTTTGCCCACAGTTGAGGAACCAAAATAAATCAAATTACGTTTAATTGTGGCCATTAGGTTGACGAGAATGTCAGCATGAAAAGCCACTTTTAAGCAGGCACCACAATGCCGCTTTGTATTCGTTTTTGCTTCCTCCTCTCCTTTTCTTAGCCCCTTACCTCTTACCTGCCCTGCTGCACATCTTTATCCATGTTCTCTTCCCCAAACATGGGTAGGTAAGACATGATTTTTTTCCCACGAATTAAAACACAAATTTCCCCCAAAATATCTCACTGTTAGATTTATTAGGAGTTTGTGGCAAGACAGGGCGCTGCCTCTTATCATTTTTCTCTACAACAACCCTGTGGGGCAGGTTGAGCAGAGAGAGTGTAGTGACTGGTCCATGTAAACCCTGTCAACTTCTGTGGCAGTGAGAAACTTGAACCTGGGTGTCTCCAGTGCTAATCCACACCTTCACTTCTTTTCCACTCTGGTTCAAGCTCAGAAGCAAGTCCACTTGTTGGAATGATTTTGGTAAACCATGGATTAAGCAGGAGCCAACAATGTTGTTCAGAAAGTGGCCTGTGTAATCTTGGGTTGCATCATCAGGGATAAAAGAGTGAGACCCCCCTTTTTTGAAACTGTTAGGTAAAATAGCTGGACTAAAATACATACGTGCATGAGAAATGAATGCATAGCGGTTAGTGCAACACCGTTGACTCAGGAGACTGAAGTTTGAACCTAGCAGGTATCTATCTACCTTACCAGAAGGGCATCTTTGGACAAATGCCTCTAACTTTTCATCTCCTTACCACAAATATGAGAGTGGCTCAAACTCATGATGGCTTGGACAATCTGATGATAAAAGGACTTCGTGGATGAGACAAGGAAACTTGATTGGGCAGGGGGTTGGACTAGATGACCTACAAGGTCCCTTCCAACTCTGATTATCTGTTTGTTTAAACTTGGAATTGATGGAATGCAATTACAATGGCAGACCTAATGAGAGGAGGTAATATGAACCATATATGAGTTTCAAGGCCACTGTCCTGGGTGAAACCCGGGGCATCCAGAGTACATCAGTTAAGATGGAAGCCAAAGAGGAACTGTGGAGGGAGAACCTGAACCAGCAGCAGATGCGAGTGGGAGGAAGGTCAGGCAGAAGGCATGCCATGGCCAGATGAGAACCTGCCTGGAACGTACCATCGACAGGGCCGAGATGGCAGACATTGGGAAAATGCTACCAGGGGCTGGAGAAGGCTGGTCTTAAAGAGGGAACCGAGGCTCTGATCACATTAGCACAAGAACAGGCATTAAGCACCAGTTCCCTAGAAGGAGAGGTCCTCACACTAGACAGGATCCAAGGCTGTGCAGAGAGGCCTCAGAGACAGTCCAAGTAGCTGGCATTGGGTGCAGGAACATCTGTATAGAATATGGGCCGGACCCTCCTGAGTCTCAATGGGAGAACCCACAGAAGATCCTGGAGAATAAGAAAGCTAAGATCCTGTGGGACTTCCGGATCCACACAGACAGGCAGGCAGTGGCCAATCAACAAGATGTCGTGGTAGTAGACAAGGCCCAGAAGACAGTGGAGCTGATGGACGGAGCAATGCCAAGTGACAGCAACACCAGAGAGAAACTCAGTAGGAGAAACTGGAGAAGCAGCAGAGCCTGAAGGAGGAATGGGGAAGATGTGGAAGATCAAGGCCAAAGTGGTCCCAGGTCTGTGACTCCAAAGCTGGGACTGTGGCTCTAAGAGAATGACATTGGAGCTCTGGATCAAGAAAAGTGCAGGGCTGGGAACAGCTAAGATCCTGTGCAGAACCCTCAACTCCCAGGTCTCAATGGTGGCAGAGGACCTGGGATTGATAAAGAGACAGACATAGAGGTGAGAAAGGATTAATGTATTTGTTGCATTGCTTTCGCTACAGGTAGTCCTTGACTTACAATCGTAATTGGTCCTGGCACCTGAAATATGGCATCCAAAATATGATCACATAATGTGTGTGTGTGGGTGATGTTGGAACTTTGAAACCAGGTCGTAAGTAGAAAGACAAGAAGCAATGGGTAGAAGCTTCTCAAGGAGAGAATTAAGGAGAAATTTTCTATCAGTGCAAACAATTAATCAGTGAAATGGCTTGCTATCATGTTCTCTTACTGGAAGTTTTTAAGAAGACATTGGGCAACCATTTGTCCAGAATGGTGTAGACTCTCTTGCCATGGACAGGGGGGTTGAACTACAAGATCTCCAAGGTCGCTTCCAACTCTGTTATTCTGTCCTGTAACTCGTTTTTGGGCACTCTGTTATAACTTTGAATGGTTGTTAAGCAATTGGACATAAGTCAAGGACTATCTGTAGTCACAGGAGAAGTATCCTATATGCTGATGATATCCAACTGTATATCGCCACACCTGGTAAAGTAAGACCTATAACATTAAGATACATAACACTTACACCTTACCTAGGAAGTCTTGCAACCAAATCATGAGATAAGATTAGTTTGGCAAGTTTTGTTTCATGGTTGTTGTTTGCCGATTCCACTATATTGCTTTCCAATTGCTTACAAAGCAATTTCTTTTTGAATTATTCCAAAATCTTGCTTGGTTCTCCTTTTCTGATACGAAGGGCCATATTTGTCTTGTCTGTTCTAGAACACAGCTTATAGAATTATAGGATTGGAAGGGACTTTGGAGGTCTTCTAGTCCAACCCCTTGCCCATAGCAGGAGATCCCACGTTATTCTGGATAAATGCCTGTTGAGTCTCTTCTTGAAACCCTCCAATGACAAAGCACCCACAACATCCAGAGGTGAGATTTTCTCCAAGGCTTCTCCAAGAAAAGCCTGGAAGGGGAAGATATTGACAGGATTCTCCCATCAGGAAGGACGGATCAGACAGGCGCAATCACCAGCCCAGAAATGACAGATTCAGAAACACCACAGGAACTAAAGAAGAAAACGTGGCTCATAAAAGCTGGCCTTCCAGCCCCTTTGAAAGACCCAAGTGGGGAACTGTTGGGGTCTCAGGGAAAACTCTTTCCAAGGGCAGATGCCCTCCAGGGGTCCCGAGAGATGGCATGGTCTAGCAGAGGGAGCACAGAATGTGCCAACAGATTGGATCAGCAGGGCACTTATGACGGAGACAGGCTGCCCCTCAGAAAACCAGGTGCTCAGGTAACCAGGCTCACCATGTGGAAGTAAGAGAAACACAGCCAATTTTGTGGTACCTATAAAGGAGAAAAAAAAGAGAAGGTCCATGTGATGACCCAGGGTGTGGCACAAAGGCAACACAGTCAGAAAAGCAAGAAAAGTCCCTTTATTATCTCCAACTTTGCCTCCAATATCCAGGTTACTTTCGGGCTGGAGAAAAACTCTCCCAGGAACAGCCTTCGACTGCAGAAAATTCAGTCCAAAACAAGGTACACACAAACTGTAACTTAAAATCCAAACAAACCAAACTGAAGTAATTAGCTTGACAGGGCAGGAGCAGGAATTTCAGACTTGAAAGCACAGCAAAACTCACACAGTTGGGAAGATGCCAGGAACACAGATAAGCCACCACAATACAAGATAAAGTCATGTTTGCTCCCAACAACTTGCTGTGTGCAGCTTCCTCTTTTATACACTGTGTTCCCAGCTGCAGCTTATGAAGGAAATCAGGGCCCTTTCCTCCCCTGTAAGCCATACAACCCACATTGCTCTCTTCTCTGTTCCTCCCTGCATGCCCGAGGATGAAGAGGGGGTGGGCCTGGTTCTTCCTTGGAATTCCCTCTTCCTTGTTCTACCTCTTCCCTGCTCTGCCCAGCCGGACTTTGCCCTTCCCCAGTTTCTTCCCCAGCCAACGGAGCCATACTCCCACTTCCTGTCAGCTGTTTGGCTTCCTCCTCTGAGTCATATTCTGACAGGGGCATGACAATCCACTTTATTGGCATAGTAGGCAAGTCTTGGATCTAAAATGTGTTATCATCTAAAAAAAGTAAAAACTTTTTCTCATAGCCATTCAACTGTACTCTTTTTTTAAATAAAATGGATTATTTTAAAAACCACGAGAAACTCTCAAGAAATGTTGTGAATCCAATGATATTTTGGATGATCCTCAAATCCCAAGGCAGGACTTATAGCTGAAAGGTGTCGTGTTTACATTGCCAGGCGAAAAAATTTGGTGGGGGAGGTGGCCAAGGGATGGGGACAAAGGAAATTCTTTCTCAGATGGCCTAAAGGGGTTGCCAGTCACTTAGACACCAAAGAGGTTTACATTTCGGAGTTTGTGGGGAGGCACGACTGTGGTAAGTAACTGAGGAGCTGTAAAGCAGGGCTGAGCCCCGGGGGTAGGTGGGCAAGCCCCCCCAGCCTGCACAGGATCTCTTCTGAGTAGAGAGAAGCCCCCCATTTCTGAAGGAGTTGGGGGTTGAAGTAGGGGTGGCCACTGGCCAGATGGACCCTGGACCAACATCTCTGGAGCCCTTCAAGGTCAGCCTGTGACACAGCCAGACCTCTGGTGAAGGGTCTCCAACATGTCGGCTGTCAAATGGAACCTATTAAAAGGGATTAGAAGCTTTTTCATCACTACCCCTGTGACACCATGATGGGCTGAAATTGCTGTAAAAACATGATTATTATAAATGGAGCTATTAGTTTTGGAATGGACAGAAGCTCTTTTCTCATTTTCATTTCTAGTTGCTCAGAACAGGCTCCTTTGGAAATGCAGTTGAACTCCCCCCCCCCATGAAAAAACAGGGCTGGGGACGGATGGAGGGTGAAGTTCTCAGAGAAAGTGGGGAAGAAACAGCTGCTTGCTTGCGGTTACAGAAGCCAATTGATGGATTTGGAATTCATTATGGATTTGTTTGCTCTGTGTTCCAAATATCCTTTGCTTTTTCTCAATTCAACCCCAAAGGCCGGGAATCCTCAAGGCACCATCTCTATAAAAGGGTCCCTGTTATGTTCTGAGCATGGTTGCAAGGATGGAGATGAGCCGGTGAAACAGTGAACTTCAAACTATTTACATGTGAAACAGCTCAGCTCAATGGCCACGATGGGCCCCTTTATATAGGCAACTCTTAACTTTTTTAACCAATGAAACACAGGGAGCGCTAGCTCCATTAACCAATGGGAGAGGCTCNCATTGATTCACAACACCCCTTTCCCCCGGGTTCTGTTTAAGGGGTGCAGTCACGTAGTCTTTGAGGTAGGCAGGTTGTTTCGATTGTCTATTAGATTTTCGTTGTCCTCCCAGTATTTGGCTACAGTCTTGTTGGGGTAGGACGTTATCTGGTGAAAAAGGTGCCTCCCGTTCCGCGTTCGAATTTTCGTCGTCGCTACTGCTTTCGGCATCTCTTTTAGGTGAGGCCACCCCCATTCTGGGTCCATCTCGTGCTGCCTCTGAGCAGTCATTACTACCGCTTAAACTTTCTGCCGCTTCGAATTCAGCTTCCTTGCTATCTCCTCCCCCCTCGGTTTGGAAATCAGGGGGCTCGGAGATCCCCGACTGTAGCCTTGAGCGCAGCTGATCAATATGGCGTTTCCAAATTCTATGGTCGCGACATTTTACATGGTACGATCTAGGGCCAGTTACTTGTACTATAGTTGCCTCGACCCACAACGGATTGCCCGAAAAGTTCCTCACAAAAACCAAATCGCCTACCTGGAAATTGCGACATTTCCCGCTAGAACCATGTGGCTTTTCAGGTTCATATGCTGGATGTAGGTGGTCGAGGTGGGAGCGGAGCTTCAGTCCCATTAAAACTCAGCGGGAGTTTTATTGGTGACGCTGTGCGGAGTGATATGCTATAAAAGGAGTATGCGGTTGATCTTGTCTTCTATGTCACCATAGTCCATCTTATGCAAAGTTTTCTTGACGAATTGTACCATGCGCTTGGCCCTTCCGTTGGCCAAAGGATGTGCTGGCAAAGTTAGCTCATGTCGGATACCGCGGTCCGCCAGGTACTGTTCGAAGGATAGCGTGGTAAATTGAGGCCCGTTGATTACCAGAACGTCTGGTAATCCGTGTGTCACAAAGAGTCTGTCCAGTTTCCTGATGACTGCTTTGGTCGTTGTATTCCTCATTTCATGGATTTCAAGCCAGTTTGAGAAGGCATCCACCATCAGTAAGAATGTGTGTCTCTTAGTAGGACCCGCGAAGTCCAGATGAATGCGGGACCATGGTCCCCTCGGCGTTTCCCATTCGGTTGGGGTTGCTTTCGGCGGGGCGTTGCTTACTTCCTGGCATTTGCGACAGGCTTTTACCCATGTCTCTATCTGCTTGTCAATACCCGGCCACCACGCGTAGCTTCGTGTGAGGGCTTTCATACGCATGATGCCGGGGTGGCCATTGTGCAAGGTCCTTAGTATCGCTGGTTGCAACCGCCCTGGGACGACAACTCTATCACCCCAGATAATGCAGCCCTTTTAAGAAAATAGTTCCGTTTGCCGATTTTTGAATGGGGCATAGTCATCAGATATTTGGTCTAACGGCCATCCCCGCTCGACCCAACTGAGGACTCGTGCTAAAATGGGGTCGCGTTTCGTTTCCATCGCGATATCCCGGGCCGTTAATGGCGGCGTTTGAAGTGTCTCGATCTGCAGCGTTGTGACCGTTGGAGCGGGGTCATCAATAGTCTCTGGAAGAGGTGCACGGCTCAATGCTTCGGCGTGGGGAATGGCTTTCCCAGGGCGATGTTGAAATTTGTAATTGTATGCCGCCAAAAATTCTGACCAGCGGGTCATTCTGGGGGATAATATATACGGTGTTGGCCTATCTCCCGCAATTATTCCCAGCAAAGGTTTGTGGTCAGTCACTATGGTAAATGTTCGGCCATACACATATTCATGAAATCTCTTAACCACGGAGACTATAGCAAGGGCTTCCTTGTCAAGTTGACTGTAGTTGCGTTCTGTTTTTGATAACGTCTTTGAGAAATAAACAACAGGGGCTTCATTACCGTTTGGCAAAACGTGGCTTAAAATGGCGCCCACCCCGAATGGGGATGCATCACACGTAATTGTTAAAGGCAAAGTCTTGTAATACTGCATCAGGACAGAATCAGAAGTCAATAAATCTTTTACATGTCGAAACGCATGTTCTTCTCTACATCCCCATACCCAGGTTGCTTTTTTGTCCAATAAACGATGTAGGGGCTCAGCTACGGTTGCTTTGTGAGGCAGAAAAACGTTATAAAAATTGATAAGGCCCAGAAAAGCCTCGAGGTCGGCCTTGTTCCCGGGTTTTGGGGCATTCTTGATCACTCTGAGTTTGTTATCGGTGGGGTGAATGCCTTGACTATCAATTAAATGTCCCAAAAATTCTACGCGATCCGTACATAAATAACACTTGTTCTTTTTAACTTTGAGACCGGAGTCTTTAAATCTCTGGAGAACCACCCTCAGGCATTCCTTTAGTATTTTCTGGGTTGGGGCTGCAATTAACACATCATCAAAATATGGAACAACACCTTTTATCCCTTGTAATAGCCTCTCCATTAAGCTTTGAAAGATTCCCGGGGCTACGCTCACTCCGAACTTGAGTCAGTTACATTTAAACATGCCTCTGTGCGTAATGATTGTTTGGGCCTCTGCTGTTTTTTTGTCAACAGGCAGTTGTTGGTATGCCTGAGCTAAGTCTAGTTTAGCGAAGACTTTTCCGCCCCCCAGGGAATGGAGGAGGTGTTGTACCACCGGTACCGGGTAAGCGTTTTGTTGAAGGGTGTGGTTCAGGGTGGCTCGGTAGTCCCCACAAATTCTTCTTGATCCATCCGGCTTGATGGGTGTTACGATTGGGGTTTCCCAGGGAGAGTGATCGGTTGGTTCTAGCACTCCCTGAGCTATTAATTTATCAAGCTGCTCGTCAATCTTTGGTTTAAGGGCAAAGGGAACTCGACGAGGCTTAAGGCGGATGGGAGCTATTTTGGGATTGAGGTTAAATGATATTGGGGTCCCCTTGTACTCGCCTAATTTTTCCGCGAAGACGTCCTGGAATTCGTGGACAAGGTCTTCTTCCCAATCGCTGCTGCAGGTGCGGTGAATGCCGGCCACTTCAATTCCAAGTGGAGCGAACCATTGGAGGCCTGACAAACTAGGCCGATCCTTGTTGATTACAGTCAGGGGTAGAAATGCTGTACAGTTCTTAAACGATATCCGTCCTCGGCTGGATCCAATAACCGGAATTCAATTTCCTTGATAGTTCTTAAGTATGAGCCTTTGGAACCGGAGGTCTTGCCTACGGATAGTGGGTATGAGCTGCTTGAGGGTCTTCCAGGAAACCATTGAGAGGGACGATCCTGAATCGACTTCCATCAGGCAGGGTTGGTTTTCGATGGCCACTTTCACTCGGATCTTTTTGGCGTCCAGAGATGAGGTGTGACCGATTGTGATCGTTTGGTGAGCCTCTTCTCGCTTTGTTGGGTGGTTTAGGGTTTTGCTTCTGTAGGAGTGGTTGTTCCAATGGTGATTCACGGGTTCTCACTTCACGGGACATCTTCCCATCGGTTGGTGGTAGTTAGCCCCCCTTGAGGGCTGGCTGGGTCCTGGCTTGCTTCTACAGACCCGACCTATATTGCCTATTTTCCCGCATACATGGCAGAGTGCATCGAGGAATTTGCATTCAGACCGGGGGTGGCGTGCTCCACACCCGGCGCATTGGTACTGTGATTTCTGGCGTTGGTCCCGTTCGGACTGAAGTCGATGGACTTCTTCCTTGTCGCTGTCTGACGATGAGTTGCGGTCCTCGTGGTGGGCCGTTTCTAGCTGTCCCTCTGACTGAGGTGAAATGTCGCAGGCTCGTTGGCGAACCGGTGCGTGTGTGCAGCCCATTTGGGCAGCCGACTTCCTGGTTGCTTCTGCTGCAGTAGCTTCAGCTATGGCGTCTTTAAGGGTAATGTCGCCCTTTGCCATTAATTTACTCTGAGTGCCTGGTGTATCTAATCCCAGAACGATTCGGTCTCTTTGGGCTTCTTCTAAATCGGTAAACTTGCATAGGCCTCCCAGATTCTGGAGATCCACAATGAAATCAGCAACGCTTTTGCCCTTCTGCTGACTTCTCTGATAGAATTCATGCCTTCTCACGAGCGTTGGCATGGTTGGTGCGTAGTGAGCCCTTAGCAGTGGTTCGAGGATTTCCCAGTCCATAGACTTTACCTCTGCCGGTTTTGCTAGTGCCTTGGCCATCTTGAATACGGTTGGCCCGCAATGAGTTAGGAATACCGCTCATTTCTTTGCGGTAGTGGCATCCTTTAAATTGTTGGTTTCCAGAAACATCTGGAAGCGATCCATATATGAGTCCCAGTCTTCTTGTGCTGGGTCGAATGGAGCGGGTGGTATGACGCTGCCAGACATGGTTCCATCGTTGGTGCATTCAGCCACGTGCTCGGTTATGGTTCTTCGTTGTTCAGCGAGCTCTGATGTCTCCACTTCCCACCCTCGTCGCCAGTGTTATGTTCTGAGCATGGTTGCAAGGATGGAGACGAGCCAGTGAAACAGTGAACTTCAAACTCTTTATTTACATGTGAAACAGCTCAGCTCAATGGCCACGATGGGCCCCTTTATATAGGCAACTCTTAACTTTTTTAACCAATGAAACACAGGGAGCGCTAGCTCCATTAACCAATGGGAGTGGCTCGTTAATAGCCAATCAGATTCCCCTGAACGGACCAATCTGATGTCGCTATTATTGGCCAATCAGAAGTGCAGGGCCAGAACCCTGCACTTTACTTCAAGCTCTTAATAATCTTTATTAAGCATTTTATTGATTCACAACAGCCCCCAAAATGTTGCTGTTTGTAACTGGGTGTCATAAGGGGTTCCAAATTCAGACCAAGCAATATAAGTGTTGAATGAAAACTAATTCCTCCTCCTCCTCCTTTGCTATTTTAGTTTCAGTAAATGAAGTGTTTTAAGAAATGAAATAGAAAAATAATCCTTGTAATGGACTCTTTTGTTACCTGTATTTACTTCTCCACCACCGTTTGCCTTATATATCTGCCAAAAACAGGCAAGTGTTAAAATCCTCACAAAAAACGCTCCTGCTGCTTCTCCAAAGGTCACCAGGGCAAAAATAAAAAAGACCAGTTTGTTAGTAAAAGCTGGTTGTGCACAGGTTAAGGATTAAACATATGACCGTATAATGACTGTGCGTACTAAAATGGAACAAACAGGTTACTGAAAAAAAGGTGCAGTTCAGTTGGGAAGATGTAATACTTCATTTATGTGAAAGGCATCCAGAGGCAACAAAAACCACTGAAACATGAACTGAAAGAAAATCTGAGCAAAGATTTTTCTGGATTTTAAAATGATAAAAGAACACATAGATTTAAAACCAGAGATATTTTTACTAGGTATTATGCCTGAAGGTTATAATAGAGAGATAACATATTTGATTATTAATGTATTAACAGCAGCTAGAATTGTATTTGCACAAGCCTGGAAAAAATGAGAAAATTCTGACAGAGGAGGAAACCATTAAGAAAATAATGAAATGTGTGGAAAGGAGTAGATTAACAATGGCAATTAGAGAACAGGAAAAAGAATATTATAAGATTTGGGATTTATTTTATGAATGGTTAGATAGAAGAATAAGAAACTGAAATATGTGGTAATTGTAATAATATAAGTAATAAGATGCTATAATTGATTCATCTTGAATGAGTAAGAAAATGAATATAATTTAGCAAAAATGAGATATGTTTCTAAAAGATAACAATTATAATGTAAATAATAATACAATAATTGAATAATATGATATAAAATGTTGCTTAGAACAGTATAAATATAATCAAGTAAGAAATATACAATAATATTATTATGCGCAAAGATCTATGTATCCAACCGACACACTGTAAAATTGAAAGATGGTTTTATTTGTTGTCTGTTGTTAAAATAATATTTTTTTTTTAAAAAAAGAGATTTTTCTGGATTTTGAAATTCAGGCTGATTAATACAGGCAGTCCTCGACTTACGGCAGTTCATTTAGTGACCATTTAAAAGTTACAACGGCACTGAAAAAAGTGAATTTATTACCATTTTTCACACTTATGACCACTGCAGTATCCCCATGGTCAGTTGATCAGAATTCAGATGCTTGGCAATTGACTCATATTTACGATTGAAGCTTCCCAGGGTCACATGATCCCCTTTTGCGACCTTCTGACAAGCAAAGTCAATGGGGAAGCCAGATTCACTTAACAACCAGGTTACTAACTTATCAACTGTAGTGATTCACTTAACAACTCTGGCAAGAAAGGTCGTAAGATGGGGCAAAACTGACTTAACGAATGTATCACTTAATAGCAGAAGCTTTGGGCTCAATTGTGGTCATATGTCAAGGACTACCTGTTTCTGGAACTCCTCAGAGGATCTTATTTCTCTTCAATTCTTCTCTTTCCAATTGCATAGAATTCTTTGATGCTGTCAGGACTGGTTCCTGCCAGGATCCTGGAATAAAATTCCCAGAATTCTGACAAGCTTTCTAAGGGGCTCCAGGAATAAGCGCAATCCTTCTGAAATGCCAGTTGCTGGTCACGTGCTACACATCCTTCTGCAGGGTTCCTCCTGGGGGGTTTGTTTTAATAAAGACTTTGAATTGGCTTATTTCCCTTAGTTGAAATGATTTGAGCAATTTAGACCCAGCCATTTCAGGCCATTATTTGTTTTTGTTTTTTCCAGATGCTCTTTTTTGACATACTAGTAATTAGGAAATTCCTCATATAATTCTCCCTGGCCTGGTCACCTCCCAGAAAGTTTCTCCAAGACTAGTTTGCAGTCCACAAAGTCCGTTTGGTACAGAGATTTCCTGCAAACCTGTCTTTGAGTGATCAGGGAAGGAAAAATTTATTGCTTGCTGGATTAATATCTGAAAATAATACAGTCACATAAATGCTCTTGAGAAACAAGACATGTTGAGTTCAATAAGCCTGATTTCCAGATAAGCATTGATAGGATTACAAGATTATATTATCCTTCATTTTTCAAACAAACAAATACAGGTAATGCTTCTATTTTGTAGTCCAAATGTTTTCTAAAGTTTAAGGAATGGAAGGATTTTTCTGCAAGGGAAACAGAGCAAAACATTTGGAGATCCGTTTTATGATCGTTACTTCCAAAATGGAAGGAGCTTGATACTTTTAGTAGTGGGAAAAGATAAGGAGATTTGAGAAACTGGCAAAGCAACCAATATATATTCATCTAAAATAAAGAAAATCAAGTATTGACAACTTTCAAGTTTTGTTTTCAAACTGAACAAACCTCTCTGCTCTGGGTAGCCTGGAAAAGTGGAGTAGAGACTGAGCTAGAAGATGCCCAGGTCCTGCCCAATGGAAAAGACCCCAAAATGCTCTCATGTCTTCAAAAATGAAAGCTGCTTGGGAAAGCTTAAAGAGGATGGGGCTCTTTAAAGAAAACCAGACATTGCATGAAGAACACCATGGCCTGCACAGAAATAAGCACATTCACAAAAACATTTATGCCATGCAAACTGCAAACACACCCTCAACAATCTCACAGGGATGTGGTTTTCTCTTATGGCTGTTCTCAAATTAGGTGCTTCTGAGTCTTATATGGAACATCAGAAATTGCTTGATGTGTCTGTTGGAAACTCTTGGAGACCACCAGCCACAAGAAAGCCACCCTTGCCTGAAGGATCTCATGGGAGTGATGGAGGCTGCAATTCAAATGTTCCCTGCAGCAGAGGCCCAGCTGAATCTGGGATGGTCTTTCCTGAAAAGATCATTTCTGTGTCAGCTGTGAAACTCTCTACCTGCAGAAGTTCCCCAAGGAGGGATGACTGGACTTTCAAATAAGTTAAAAGCTGTCATATAGAAGACGGGGCAGAGTTGTTTCACAAGAGAGGACAAGAAACAGCAGGCTTACATTTAAAGAAAGTAAAATTTGATTAGATTTTAGAAAGAATTTTCTAAAGCTAAGGGATGTTCAGCAATGGAACAGGTTGCCTTGAGAGGTGGTCTATTCTCCTCCTTCATTGGTTGTCTAAAATAGAGACTAGATGGACATCTGTTGAAGATGTGGGACTTGTGGATTCCTGCAATGGACATTGGGTTGGGCTTGATGATTTATACTTCTACAGGATACTCCCAAGACTTCTGTTTAATGATTTTATGAAGTAAGGAGCAACCCCCTTTCTTTCTTAGTCTGTTCTATTTGAAAAGTGCTGCTAGATCCTTTCCAAATTTACTGGACTTTAGTCCAGTAAATTTTTAAATAATTACATATTAGAAGAAAGATTTTGAAAAGGGAGAAGCAACAAGCCCTTTGCTCTTGGAAGAGGCTGATCTCAGCTTAGGGATGTTTATGCCCTCGGTCTCTCTTCAAAGAATGAGGAAGAAGGCCTTGATCAAAAACCTGCAAAAACCTTAGCAAAAGGTGCATAATTTTTTTTTTAACTTCTGAGAAACAAGATGTGTTCAGAAATGGTCCTTGCTTCTTATTAGGTCCTTGCTTAATAACCCTAATTGGAACTCAAATTTCCTTTGCTAAGTGATATGGTCATTGGGTGAAACTTCAAGTGAAGTTGCAGGCGTTGTCCCAGGACTTCATGCTTCTTCATGTCTGCCACACTCGTTTCTGTTTGAACTGCTACTATTTGCCTCCCTCCAATCTCTGTCCATTGAAGACCGATGGCCTGAGGGTTGATCTCTACTCAGCATTGGGAAGACAAAATTTGGAATAGTGGGTTCAACTCTTGGCACCCTATTTCTAGAAGGACACTGAAGGGAGGCCAGTGAAGATGCCAGAGAGACTTGGGGCTGTTCCCCATGAAGACAGGCTGAAGAAAAAGCACAATCACTTTTAAATCATTGCAAAGCATTAATAGCTTTAAAAAAAAAAAAAGAAAGAGAAAAGGGAAATAGTGTAGGGTCTTCTGCTTGGGCAGGGGGTTGACCTAGATGTACTATAAGGTCCCTTCCAACTCTGTTAATTTATATCTGTAAAACATGAACTCGTTTAAGCAACATCCTTTATGGGAACGGCTACAGCTTAATTTGTTTCTACATCTAATATAAACATATTTTTTTAAAAAACCCTTACTCTTCATAACAACTTCAGGGTCTTTTATTTATATTATTTCCAAGTTCCACAAAAAAAGAGGAATATTTATCCAGGGCATTAAAATATCTTCCTGCGCTGATGTCTTTGGCAGAGGAACGAATGGCATGTTTCCTTTTCTGTGGGATAAATGCCCCTTTTGGCCCTTCGCTCTTAGCTCAAATTAAACTATTGTTTAATTTTCAGTTCATCTTTTGAAAGCTAAATGTTCCGAGCACTGTTAATATTGGATTAATTTTTAAACTCACAAATCAATCTAGCTCTTAATATAAATATTTTACCAACCATATTATAAATATTGTGGCTGCTCAGAAAAGGGGAACCCTTCGGTGGGCAGAACTTGAGAACATTTGAGGGCCTTTCGGAAGAGAAAACCCTTGTGGAAAAATACTTCCTAACCAAATAAAGAAAAACTTGCTGAATGAAAACCACAAATGGACGTTGTACAGCTAGACTAGAGAGAGAAAATGTCATCCTTTGACACACTAATGTGCAACGAGAGAGTGCTTTTGGAGAATACAAGATGCTCGGGCACTTTTGAATCTCATCTGCTCAACCAACGGGTCCTTGGGGACTCTGTTTGTGGCTCCCCATTGTTATAAAGTGAGGAAGAAAGCACCTGCTTTGGAATACCCCCCCCCTTCCCCCCAAATTGATCAGTCACAATACAGTGGACGACTGTAAGCTATTAAAAAGTCAGTAAGTTTGGAGAACCTTTCTGTACTGGAATCTTTCAGATAGATTGTTTTATTTTAAATACTTGGTTGGTTTATATGATGGATGTATATTATTAATTAATTAAATTTGTACATTGCCCGACTCCCAGCACCCCATGTGATTCACTTACAGATATCTGCTAAACTGTTATGAATCATTTTTACTGCAGCAGCTGTAAAGATTTAAAAAAATGAATCAATCAATCCCAGATTCTTAGACATCCCTGTCTCCAATTTCCAGTTAAAACTCAGGGAAGTAAATCAGATTCTTTTGGGAGAATTTGGCTGCCTGCTGTATTGCTTCTAAACTTGCAACTTGGGAATAGCAAATCAGCTTTCTGCTGATGTCTCAACATAGATTGTGCGTGTGTCAAAGGAATCCTTAATGTCATTGTATGAAAGGGGTAGACACAACCACAATGGTTCTTGAATGTTGGTGCTTCTTCAACTCCTGAGATCCTAAGAGGTATGAGGAGTTTTGGAGAAGGGAAGATCCTTTGTAGATGTGACCAGAACAAAATACATAATACCAGAGTTGGAAGGGACCTTGGAGGTCTTTCCCACACAACATCACTTTCACAAAGCAGAAGTTAAACAGAAAGTTTTAAGCAAAGGCATCTCCCTGGAAAATAAGTGGTTGTAGTGAGGACCACCAACACATAGCATCAAAACAAGAGGTAGAACTAAGGCATGGAAACCCAGAGGGATCTGGGAGGCTCAATAGATCTAATCTTTCACCCTACAAACTCACCAGAGATACACATCTACGGGTTGACTTATGCAATGAATAAGAAACCATACTGTACTGAGCAAGTAAACAACCAATAGTCAAGAGAAACTCCACTGTGAATGTTTGGGAAGAAGTTGAGAAAATGACAGAGAAGAAAACAGAATGAGAGAAGCATGGTTTCCAACCAGGGGTGGGATTCAAATGTTTTAACAATCGGTTCTGTGGGCGTGGCTTAGTTGGTGGGCGTGGCTTGGTGGTCATGTTATTGGCCAGGTGTGGCCAACTCAATATCACTCACATCGAGGCACGCATCTCCTCGCCTGGTCTCTCATGACTTTGGGGATGCTGCAACAGTCGTAAGTGTGAGAAATGGTCATAAGTCACTTTTTCAGTGCCATTGTAACTTTGAATGGTCACTCCACACAAGCAAAGTACCAGCAAAGCAGGGGAAAAAAACTCCAGAGATATTCCAGAGACAGGAAGTCTAGCCCTGCCAAGAATGTAATAAGGGTTAACGAAGAGGCAGTTTCTGTAAGCAACACCAGAATGTTTCCTTCCTGCCTTCCTTACAGGATTAGGCCAGTAATTTCTTCTAACAACCAGTTCTCTGAACTGCTTAGAATATTAACAACCTGTTCTAGCGAATAGGTGCGAACTGGTAGAATCCCACTCCTGTTTCCAACTATAAGAAAGTCCACTCAATTATCCTTTCACTTCTAGAGGTTTAATTCTTTGAGGATTGCTGGCAATTTCTAAGCTTATATATGCTGAAATAGGCTACTGAAATAGATGGCTAAATCATGTTTTGTCATTCTTCCCAAGCCAACAGGACATGGTACTGCAGGCTAATCCCTCCATTTAGGTGTTAACATATAGAGCTTTATTGTTCTCCCTTTCAGAGAAAGCATAGTGGTTCCCTCAGCACATGGTGGGACCCTGTTGCATAATCAGGTCAGCCCTGCAGCATCTGAAAGTAGCTGCAGAGGTGAAGTTGCTTCTCTGGTCTTTCAGATTCTGGGGTTCTGGAGCAGCAGGTACAGTTCAATGACACACAAAGAGCCCAAGTTTTCCAGCATTACCCAAAATCCTTTGGGATCAGAGCTGAATGTCACTGACCAGAAAAAGGACATTGATGTCAAGTTGGGGAATCAGAGAATCACCTGAGGTCTTTCAGGCCAACCCCCTGTCCAAGGCAAGAGTTCTTATACCATCCCGGAAAATGCTTGTCCAATCTTTTCTTGAGAACCTCCAGGAAGGTGAACAGCAGGACAAAAGTCAGCTGATGTTCAAGTGGCAAATTTATGCTGGGAGACATTGAACAAGGAATTGGAATTGAAATTGAAATAATTAAAATAATGGTTATTGTTATGATATGTACAGAATAACCCTTGAGTAACAAGGATATGTAGATGGAAACGTTTATGAGAGTAGTTATAAATAATTATTCAGTCATACACAGATACACTAAATTGAGTTAAAATTTACTTTAAGAAATAGCACAGTCCAATAAACAGTCCAGGTCATATACGTTTAACAGTCCAAAAAATATCCAATTACAAAGTCTTCTTACCAGTTGCCTTTGTCATTTACAGTAAACAAAGATATCAAAGTATAAGCACAGCATAAATACAACAGAGAACCTTAAATAGCAACAGAATGTCAGAGAGAGCAAGCTATGATCTCTAGCTCCCTCTTATGGTAATTTGCAATATAATCAACCAATCGGAATATAGTATAAATCAATACAGTGATTTTGTCTTAAAGCTACAAACATACATTGTTGGTTGTATATTGCCAACCCAACTAATTGGTAGACCAACCCTGTACATCACATGATCTCCACGATTACACCCCATGTGCCAGAGCCTGTGTTCTACAGTGGCTGGGAAAAGTGTAGTGACACGAGAGAAGAAGAATTGGTAGACAGATTCCTAACAGTTATGACCACACCAAAAATTCTTAGGATAATTGTGACCACTATTTGTTTATTACAACTAGAAAATAAGAGCAAGACTGTCTGAGCAAATCCAAGCTTTTTGACAGCTCTTGGCCTTGTCCTTCCCAAAGGCTGCTCCCTCCAGCTCCATCATGCAATACCAAGAGTTTCAGGATGAGGACATCCAGCTCTTGCTCAGTGTCCACCTTACAGTATCCCAAGATGGCTGTTGTCCAGCCTCCGCTTGAATACAGGGAAGAGGAAAGATGGGCTCTCTCACTTTATTGTTTATCTGGACTCATAAACAGAGCAAAACTGTGAAGGTTCTGAGACAGGGAAGGTCTTCTGCTTCTTTCCATCATGCATCACTGTTAATTGTACAAACTGGCTGCACAGGTTATGCTGATGGGCTCACCTGGTCATATATGAATATTTCATTAGGCAACTGGGAGGCTCAGTACTTTCCTTCAGAGCTTCAACGGAAATCCAAGTGGTGGATTCTGAAATGAAATTGCATAATTTGCTTAGCTTACCTCTGCATTATTTTAAGTTTTCCCTTGATCATTTGGGTTTATGCTTTTTTTTACCCTGGAGACAGTTCATGCATCTGATGGCTTGCAATCCATCTATGTTTCTGCCATCCTACACAGAATTAGGGAAGGTTAGGTTGCAAAAGATCTTGGAGATCATTTTGCCCCATCTACCTCCCCAACAGCTGGTTACCTGGCTTCTCTTTATATATCTCAGTAAAGGAGAAACTACCAATGTTCCAGGAAATCTGTTCTATTGTTGAATGGCTCTAACCCTTAAGAGATGATTTCCTTGTAATTTAAACACTTCATTTCTTATCCTGACTTTGGAAATGACTCCAAACCATTTGGCGGATGTTTACATGGCAGCCCTTCAGACACAAAAAGGCAACAGGGATGTCTGCCAGGGTATTTCTGCTAAGACTTCTAACTAGTTTTCTACCTTGTAGGCTCTGAATTATCTAGGTTGCTTTGTCAATGCCTTTTTATAAATGGGATACTCCATAGTGGACACAGGGATGATTTGAAAGTACAAAATAATAAGATTGGACTTCCGGTTTTGCGTGGCTTCAACAGCAGCAGGAATTTGCTTGTTTGCAATTCCTGCTGTGCTTGCTGCCAAGATGCCCCCGATCCAAATGGGTCTGTGGGATATGGCTGCCCTGTAGAGGCAGCCGAAGAGAGAGGGGATCCGGACAGGGGTTTGGGACCCCCTCCCCAGCCAGAAAAACCCCTTTTTCCCAAGGTGGTGGAGCGGCGGTCAGTGATGGCCGTCACAAAGAAGCCTGCAGCCAGGTAAGATTTGTGCTGGAGGTTGCAGGAGGAAAATTTGGCTGAGCCGAGACAATAACAACTCTTAATTACCCTGGAAACTGAACTGTTTGAATTGCCTGAGGATACATTGTTTCCCAAAGAAGACTGGAAAGCTGCGGTTAAAGCTGTTAAGGGGGAATTTTTTTTTTCTTAACTCTCCATCCCCACAGAAATAGCAGACGGAGATCTGGAAAATCCACTTGGGCACAGAAGGTAACTCAATTTGAAATTTAAAGCCAAGG
>BHEV01038537.1:0-13502 GCA_004319985.1 Emydocephalus ijimae
CATTTGGAAATGATCCATGTAGGACTCCCAGTCCTCTTGCGCTGGATCGAACGGAGCGGGTGGTATGACACCGCTGGACATAGTTCCGGCGTTGTGTGTAGTCAGTCACGTGCTTGGCTTCTTCTTCTTAGTTCAGTCAGCTCTGTCGTCTCCACATCCCATCCTCGTCGCCAGTGTCAAGTTTGAGGCATGGGCGATAATGAATGGNCATTTAGTTGAGAAGCAGTAAAAGAATGCAGTTTTAATGACTTTTTTAAAACAGCCAAGTCCAAGCCTACTTCACAAGTGTTTCATGCTCTCTCAACCAAATGCCAAAGAAATTATCAGTGACTGGGTCAGCTGTGTCTTAAAGGGTGAATTTTGGCTTTGCAAAGGGCAGGTTTTAAAAGAATTCATGCTTGCTGCTGATCAGTTTTCTGTCAGGCTCCTGGGAGTTTCCAGTAGAGTGGTATTGGCATTCGATAGCCTGAACTCCTGAGTAAAAAAGAAACGGCAGCATCCAAGAGTTCATTGGAAGCAAGGGAGAGGCCTAGTTCACCTAAAGTAATCCATTAGGCTGACAGGACAATCATCAAAGGGTTTCAGATGTTATATATTCTGAAGGGATCAATATTTATAACTTACTCAAGGTAAAAATAACCTTAAAATCAAAATAGCTAAAGGAGATTTAACTCTTTTTACTTATTGTGTGGAGACAAGATGAAGACCATATTGAAAGGATATGGAGCAAAAAGTTATCAAGTATGTTTGTCCTACAGTTATGGATGAATGGGTAAAGATGCTAAGTAAAATGTCAACTTACATGTACCAAGGCTTTAGTTTAAAAACAAAAACAAGATTGAAGCTAGAAGCCTGAATTTGGTGTATATCATAAACATTCCAAAGCAGAGAATAATACCAATTGCTTCCAGTGGTTACCTAATTGTGCAAATAGAGATCTACCATCAAAGGTAAAACATAAAAAACTATGGGAGCCCTATAGGGATTCCATAAGAGTATGTGATTTAATTGAAAAGCAATGAGTTAAATGTTTATGATATGAATGAATATCAATACTAATGAATAGATTTGGATTATTTTTGATAATATAGTATAATTTTAAAATGTACCAGATGGAATCCCAATGTATGTTATGTGTTTTATATTAAGTATTATAAATATAGGGGAAAGAGATAAAGGCATCATACTCCATATAGTGTACAGGAGAAGTATTTCTTCTTTTTTTTTTAAAGAAGAAAAATAAATGGTTGGCTGGAATAGAACAGACAAAGAATAATAAATATTATGATATGAATTGAGAGGAGATAATTAAAATAAAATAAAATTGAGAAAATTTAAAGGAGAGAAGAAGTTATATAGAAAATTGAAAATGTTAATAAGATATGAAATGGTATGTAAAATGAATATGAATTTGAATTTGTGTCTGTGTCAAGAGTTTTAACCCGGGACTAAGCAACTTTCAGAAAAGAGATTTTCTATGCTTTTATGTTTTGTGTTTATGTCTATTTATGTATTGTTTGTTTTGAAAATAAAACTTGTTAAAAAAAACATAAGAAACTATGCAATATGATTTAGATTTATGACTTCAATGTAATGTTGGTAACACAAATTTTTCAGTTGGGTGCTTCTTTTCTGAAAGCATACTTTATTATTGCAGGTTGGGGAATTTTGGGAGTTGAAGTCTACATGTCTTAAAATTTCTTCTAGAATGTTTGTGAATCATAACTTTAACCATAAGTACTTCTTGATAGTGAGAAATTCTCAGAATATGCAGCAGTATTAATTATCTAAGATACAATTTACCACTTTATAAAAGGTAACAATCATATTTCTTAAAGATTTCAAGAATTATAAAGTTGAAACCATGATCGTTAAGCATAGCAGGGTACTCAATGATGAAAATATCTGATAAATTTATAGCAAAGGGTAAAAGAAAACATTATGAAAGAATCCCAGCAACTGTTTACATCCAAATTTGACTAAAGCTGTACAATGACTTTAAACTTTTGCATTATCATTTTTAAAGGTTATTTCTAAGAAACATGGTTTTAAAAGCAGCAAGCAGCTAGGAACAGTAACTTATTACATGGGATAGTGTTGCAATAAATTTATCGACCACATCTTGTAGTTTTATCACCAGTCCAAGTTCAGAACACAGAAGCAAGGTCACTAGAAGCATAGTATCCACAGGAGTAAATAAATTTAAAATACAAGCCAGATTCAACACCAGGTATTTATTTGTAGTAAGGATTCAGTTGAATTCGAATTCTAGGCTAACCTCCATGGAACAACATTGTTCAGTAGCGTTTTGTCCTTCTTACATTACTTGCTAACTATAAGAAGATCTTTTCAACCCACTGCTATGATCCTGGTTAGGCTTGGTTTCCTTCAGCAAATTAGTCTGAACTAGCTCCGCTTGCTTCAGCTGTTTGTTAGCACAGGCAAGCACTTCTACATGTGTCTTCTAACTTTTGATAAACACATATACTGGAATCCTGAGCATAAGTGGACTTAGTTTCCTGTCTGTGCAAAATTTGTTGGGTCAGAGAGGACAATAAGTTTTGCTATTGGCTTAGCATAGTGCTCAAATTTGGCAGTGCAAAGAATGGAACTTGGGATGCTTCCTTTATAACACTAGGCTGAAGCTGCCATACCTTACTTGGTCAGTCCACACTATGGCCATTGCAAAGAAGGCCCAACCCCACCTGCACTTTCTGAGGCTGCTGAAAAAGAGTGGTCTGGGTGAAAAGTTGCTGGTTACTTTTTACTGTTCTACCATCGAGAGCATTTTGGCATACTGTGTAACAGTGTTGTTATGGACTAAGCCAACACAGTGATACAACCCTAAACAGCTTTTATTTTACAGCAGGCTTGTAATCCTGCACTTCTCATTGGCCTGCAAATAGCGAGTCGTGATTGGTCATTTTTGGCCAGTCTGATTGGCTGTTAACGGGCCCCTCTGATTGGACGCTTGCGAAAGCGGTAAACTCAAACCATTGGTTGTTTTGACAGCAGTCAGCTCTATAAAAGAGCTGCTGCTGCCCAAATACTTGTATTTGCTCTGTTCTTATTTTACAATAAAGAGTTGAAGTCACCGTTCGATGTCTCGTCTCCGTTCCTTGCGCCCATGCCCAGGACATAACAAGTGTGGTATGCTGGATGTTCTGTAGTGGATAAGAAGATGCTTCAGAGAGTTATAAACACAGCACAAAAAATCATCGGTTGCTCTCTTTCTTCTTTGGAAGAGATTGCAAAGACCAGGCTCTTCTCTAGAGCACTAAAAGTCTCCACAGACCATTCTCATCCTGGACATTCATATTTCGAACTGTTACCATCAGGGAGGCATTATAGGTGTCTTAAAATGAGGACTAATAGACTGAGAAACAGTTTCTTTTCCAAGGCAATAATTGTCTTGAATCAAACAATGCATGTGTGATTTAGCCCTATGTATATAGTGGCATTTTTAAACTATCTAACTTACTATATGTTTTAGATAGGTTTTAGACTAGGTTTTTAATTATTATTATTTTAATTATTTTAATTTTTAAATACTCTGTAGTGTGATTGTGATGTGGTGTTTGGGGCACTTTGCTGGAGTAGCTTTTAAATTTCATTGTATTTATAGAATGCAATGACAATAAAAGTATTCTATTCTATTCTATTCTATTCTATTCTATTCTATTCTATTCTATTCTATTCTATTCTATTCTATTCTATTCTATTCTATTCTATTCTATTCCATTCCATTCTATTCTATTCTTCTATTCTAGTCTGTAAATCGTCATCAGCATGCTGCGTGCAGAGAAGCAGCCTTTGAAAAAGGACTTTTTCCTGATTTTTAAATTGCTCTTCAGAGCTACTGGTTCTACAGAAGTGGACAGAACTGGTAGAAACCCATCCCTGGATACGCCCTTTTCCTCAAGTGAGGAAAACTGATCTTGAGGTATGACATGTTTTCAGTTTCTCTCTTAACCAACATGATTAATAGCTAAGAGTACTCTTCTAAATCTGTGAAATTTTAGTGTACAGTCTCATAAGTACCCACTGAGATTGATTAATGCAATAATTGAGAATGAGGATAATTCAGCTAATAATCAAAGAGAAAGCAAATTTGCTCAGAAAAATAGTCCACAGTCACCAACCATTTATTACATGCATATTGTACATCATATGTTGCAACTCAGTCCTGCATATGTGCAGGTTGATCTGAGTTCAGTAGGATTTTACAGCTGCAATCTTAAGATCAGTTTACACATTATAAGGGTTTTTTTAAAACAGTTCTTGTGCAGTATTTTTAGAATGGAATGCAGCCTTTCCATCTCACACTTCTATTCTCAGCTGGATACCAATTTAACTAATTGATTAATCAATACAGTTTTCCCTAATTGGTTAAACAATGTATGCTCAGTTGTTTTACCATGTCCAAGAAGTTTGGGGAAGTGACCTCTGTTTTATTAGTAACAGAGCAAATGGAGGATTGGAATAGAAACATGATTAGAGCTGGAAATGTTAAGCAATCTACTATTTCTTTTACTTATGTTCAGATGCAGTGATTCCAAGCCAAGTTCAACTTCTGGCTACTTCACAGCCATGGCTAGGCAATTTTCTTGGTGTTGGTATGCAGGTATCATATAATTGTCTTCTTTTTGGACCCTTTTTCAGAGTTCCAGCCCCATTATTCCATGGTGACTTCTCATTCTAATATTTCACCCTTCTTGGAATGTTTAATTTCAAAAGAAAACATTAAGGAAACATTCACATTTTTGAACTTTAATTAAAGAATTACTTTCCTATATTATTTGATATTGATTTTAAGGATTTTATCATTATAGTTCCGCCTAGTTCAAAGATTTTTCCACTCTGTAAACAATAATGCATTCTCTATTTTGTGTTCTTTTTATATAGTTATCACCAATTGCTATAAAAACAAGACATTTCCATGGAATTGTTAGCAGTGCTAACTAAAAGATACAATTCTTGTTGAGCATACAACTCACATTCATGGTCAGCCAACTGTATCTGAGTTGCAATTTCAGGGACACCGAGCAGGTTGTTACTGAAGGAACATCCTCCAACAGCTCTGACTGAAATTATATCAAGCCTGGGATAGTCTAGACGTGGATTTCCAGTGACCAAAGCAAAGCAGACATTTCTGAAGAAATAAGGACATCATTGCAGTTAGAGGGGCAGCCAGACTGATTTCTGTTGATCAAGAAGATAAAGGAAAGATCATGGAATTGTGCCACTTGCACTGCAGACATCTGCTTTTAAGCAGAGGTTGGATTCAAAAATCCCAGCAGCCAGTTTGCTGCCCAGTTGCTGGGTGGCCGTGGCCATGGTCTTCCAGAACTTCTGGCTTCCAGTGAGCCTCCAGAGCCCGGGGAAGCCATTTTTGTCCTCCCAAGGGTCTGGAGGCTTCCCCCAAGTTTCTGAGAGGGTGAAAATAGCCTCTCCTGGACTCTGGAGGACCATTGGAAGCCAGAAACAGGCCCATTTGTGACTTCTGATTTTCCAGGAAGGCCATTGTTCATCCTCCCAAGGGTCAAGAGGCCTCCACTGGGCTTCTGGGAGGGAGAAAATGGCTTCCCCTGGGCTCTGGAGGCCCTCTGGAAGCTGGAAACAGGCCCATTTCTGGACTTCTGGAAGGCCCATTTCCCCCTCCAAGAGCCTCCGCATAGACCCTGCACTTACCTCCATTTGGAGGCTCCTGGGAGGGGTGGGGTGAGGTGGGTGGGGCCAGCCAGTCAGTTGAAATACCGGTTCGGTGACTCAGATGTAACTTTAACATCCAATTCACCTGAATGGGTCCAAACCGATAGAATCCTATCCTTGCTTTTAAGTAAACTACAGAAATTGAGATTTCTATAACCAGCTTGTGGGTTGAGTGTGCCAAGGGATTTACAACAAGCGCACAGTTAAAGTTTAAGAACATTTTTTAAAAAAACATAATTGGTTTAAACAGCAAGAGGATGATTACAACATTGATTTTGAAAATTTATAAATACACTAAAAGTCGAGATGGATTTCCATGGGAAAATGCTGTTTGAATTCTAAGAAGAGAACAAGATGGGATGGGAATTTGAATGTTTGATTACTAGAAGGAACCAGAATAAATAAAATTTACAATTAAAGGAGAACACACTTAAATTTGACTTACTAGCATAAAATGAAGCAAATGAAACTGGTTCATCTCTTAATAATTAAAAGGAAAATACAAGTAGCAAAATAAAAGAGTGAGTTGGATAATTTCCTTATATTTGATTTAAAAAAGATCTGTTCAAGTACTGAACAATTTTATAAGAATGACGAAGAAAAATGAAAATAAGACAAGCTCTAGGATGGTATTTTAAGGGATTAAAATTATTAAAAGATTGTTAAAAGAATATAAAGTAGATTTACTTAATCAAGTAAATTATATTGCTCTTTCTGGTAATCTTAATAGATTTTTGATGACCAGGACTGAATGAGGAATTTTAAGGATCTGTGTATAGATAAGAGATGAGATATGGTATGAGAATTTTTTTTTTTTTTGTATTTAAGAGGTGATAAGTTGTTAAATTGCTTATACTGGTTTCCATGTATTTATTACAGGTCAAATTCATACTCCTGCCCATCTCAGAAGCAAGGGACTTTTGTTATGCAATGCATAGCAAGACAAAAACTATTAATATATAAAAAGAATTATTATTAAAAATCTTAAAAGTAAACAAAAGTTTTAGAGAACAAACATGAAGCTAAGAAGCTATGAATTAATAACAATGCAACTACTTCAGTATCTCACTTTTCTTCTGCACTTTCCATTTTTTCTTTTTCTTTCAATAAATTGTATTAGTTTTATATGACAACTGTAATTTTAAAAAAATTATATAATACATAGGATGTAAATATATCTGGTTTTAGATCAGGGATATCAAATTTGCAGTTCATGGCCGAGATGTGTCACGCACTGGCCATGCCCATTCCCAGTTTAGCAAAGGGGGAAAAAGTTGCGATACTTCATGTGACGATGCTGTGTCATCATGACTTTCACATCCCTGTTCTAGATTAATTTGCATAGGATTATAATTTTAAGATTTTGCTTTTTAAAAAAGGTACGGTATTTATTATTGAATTGGCCCCTGCATAATTAACACTACCTCTTCACCTAATTACTTTTTTTCTGCTTTTTGTAGTTTTTTTTAAATCATTTTAAAGTTTTAAATACTAACATTAATATTAATTTATATATGTTGTATGCTGTTTAGAGTCACTTGACTGTGACATGACCAGCTACATAATTATGAATAAATAAATAAAACTGTGCTTCTGAGATCTTTTTATGGAAGATATGTCAAATTTGAAGAAACCTTAAATATGAGTTCTGGTTACTATTTCATGATTTGTCTTTGTGCAATGTTACTCTTTTGAACTTTTCAAATCAGAAGCTATTTCATCTTGTCCATACTTTGAGCAATTATGAACAAAACTCCACACATAATACCAACCCTACTTGACTTTTTTTTGTACTACCAACTTCTTTGACTAGAAGTACACATATATGCGGCTTCAGATACTGAAAAATTCTCTATGCTTTGAGAAAATGTTATTTGAAGGAAAAATAAATAATTTTCTTCAGCTATCAAACAGAGAGATAAGCATATTTAACTAAGAAGAAAATTCAAATCAATATTTCATATCCCTTAAAATTTTATGCCAATTTGCAACATGAGTTTTCTTCAAGAATGAGGGTTGAATGCTTTAAACGTCCTGTGAAGGGCATTCATACGCACACAATGCCAATGGGACATCTGCAGACCTTTGTTAAACATTAAGCTCTGATAAGAATTTGAAGATCTGAATGTGCTTTTAAGCGTCATAATGATCATTCCCCTATAACTTCTCTAAACCTTCTTTTCGCCACCTCCTCCTCTGGCTTCCCTGGATTTTCTTCTTCTCCCACCAGTTCTCGTCTTATTTCAATCTCCACCTTTCAGCTTCCTAGAACTATTCACTTCCAACTTATACCCCCTCTCCTCAGTCTCTTTCCGTTTGTGAAAAGTGCTGAATCACAGCTCAGTCTTGCCGCCTGTACTATGGGGTTACCCCCTCCCTCACTGGAGCTCTTTTTTCCTCCGAAACAAGTTCAAACTTACTTTTGGCAAATCATCACAGTTGCAACTTTGGGATTTTAACTTCAGTGACACTTTCTGTTGATAATTTTCTCATTTCCTCCTCATTCGTGGTTCAGCCATGGCCCCAGGTCTGCCATAATACAATGACAGACACTTTCACTTTGGGTTTACAGGGGTTTCCCTTCTTGCCAGCTGGCAATCGCGTTTTGCCTTGCAGTCTTCCTGGCTTCCCCTCTTGTCTGCTTGGCTCTCCAGGCTCCTCATGCCCCGAAAGGCCCCAAAAGTGAAAAAATGGGATCCAGAGACGGAGACCGCTCTCCCTTCACCTTTTCACCAAGGCATTACCGCCGGAAGCCATAAAAATGCAAACTACTCATGGTGGTTATGCACCTGGCAGACAATAATTAGGATTTACTTTATTATCTTTTTGAAAACATAAATTCAATAAAGGCTAATCACTAATCTCTCTGGTTGTTTGCTTAATTCAGGTAAGGAAAAAAAAGCCAGAATTGATAACTACTATTCTCAGTTTGATTTAAGGAATTCTGGAGAATAAAATCAGAGCCTTGCCCATTCTTATTAGATATCACAACTTCAATTTTCACTGGGGTAATGGTGAGTAGGAGTAAAGTAAAGTAAAGACACAATTAACCTTTGTATAATAAAGTCTATTGTATCAGTTACAGTAAGTCCAACTATTTTTCACAAGTTCCTTAGTAAGCCTATGATATTTTTCAGTATACTAATAAATATATTATTTCAGAAATGTTGCATTGACTTTCTCCCCATATCCTTCTGACAGCTATTTGTAAGTATAGAACATTTTTGTTCATGGCAGTTGTGATGGTTCTTGAGAGATTCTTTATTTCTACATTAATTTTTAGCAGTAAACATAAAACTTGCTTTTTCGGTGCAGTTTCAATGTTGAATCAAACCATGAGTGTACTAGAGGGAAACATTTACATAAATTCTTTCAGACTTAACATTCAAACAGGGAACAGACATAAGAAAAATATTTCATACATGACAAGCATCACTGAAACAAATAAAATGTGAACAAAATTGGCTTCATGTACACTGATAAACCAGCAAATTGAATCTTACTTCAAAACTGACAGGAAAACATTTTTCACTCTCCTGATGGAGGTGGGTTGGGCACAAAGGACGCCCTGTGGCAAAGAAAGCTCTAACTTCTGAAACCTTGACATCACTCTAACTACACATCTCAAAATATCACATCTAACACAATGCAAGGGATATCCAGCTCAAAATGTGAACACTTTTTCTATCTGTCATGGTACATAACAAGTCAAGTTCCATTCCTGATAACTTTATGGGAGAGTACACATAAGGTTTTCTTGAAAATAATATTTTCAATAATACCATTGCTTTCCTCTGGGATATTGTATGTTTAGTTTAGGCTACAGTTCTGAGATTACCCATCTGGACTCAGCGATGTGCTACCATATAATTGGAACCCTGCAAATAGCCAGATGATAAATTAATATTAATCAAATACACTACAACAGAATAAACATATTTCCCCTTTAGGTGTCTATTGGTTAGAAAAGTTCAGTTAAAGTAGTTTTTAAAGACAGATTTATCTAGTAATTTCAATATCAGATTTCCTTTAATGATATCATAATGTCTTTCATACAGAAATTCAATATCTCTCTAAACAGTGCTTACTTATAACATATGTTCAAGGGTTAAATTTATAACTATAATTATGACTGAGGTTAATAAACAGTTGGCAGATTACAACATTAAAATTTTTCCTGGACTCTTAACGTTGGATGAACATAATAATATTGCAAATGTGGATATTCCTACACATAGAAATTAAATCCCAGGCAAAAGAACTTAAAACAATCTGCATTTTCCATTAATATCTGCATATCTTTTTAAAAATATCCTTCTGCATATTAAAGTTATAAGACATGTTTATTAATAATACATTACTAGCTTGGACCTCAGTTACAGCCACTTCTCATTTAGCAACTACCATGATTAATGAACACTCATATATATATGACTGTCATAAATAGCTTTTTTAGTTCTGCCACCCACCATAGCTATGAAAGTGTTTCTAGGTCATGTTTTCTGGAAGTTCCCAGCACCTACAAAGATCTTTTGACATCTATTGAAATGCTGGTATTCTAGTCTATATGATATTTCTAAATTTATGAATATTTCATTATGTATCATATATCGCAGTATAGTATTCTCTAGTCAATTATGTTAGCCTATAAATTGAATCAGGCAAGCTATTATTCAGTAAAAGTTAATGTGCACACAATAGTTTGAGCCCCAGGCTATGTCAATTTATAATTCATTCTGGCAAATGGTTACCTACCTAAATATTTACTAGGACTTATTTTCATGGAAGTAGCATAGAAAGGCAACATAAAATAAGTAAAAGAAAGCATATTAACCCAATTTCTTCCTCTTTCCAGTACCTATCTTCCCTGAAGGAACCTTGAAAAAGTGCTATGAATTTTGATCAAGTTTTCCCCAATGATTTACCTTCTCCGTGCTTCATTGGTATGATTTCTTCCACACTAGTGGGTGGTTTTTTTTGAACAAATTTTATTAAAAAAATTTAAAAACATACACAAACAAACAAAACATAGGATGTAGTAACATAAAATATCTTTTTCTAAAGAACACATAGAATATCTTATTTAAAAACAAGATAATTCCAAATTATCACATTTCTATACAAACACAATTTAATATATATATTTATCTTATCTGTTCAACTTCATATACTTTCCCAACTTCTCTTTACTGCTCCCTTTCCTTCTGTTTAATTGTATTTCTTTTGCCTTAAATTATATATATTCATTATATGTAGTTTCATTAATTCTCTTCCAACATCCTTTCAAACATAAACAAACATTACACAAAACATAAAGACATAAAACTTCTTTTTGGAAAGCGGCTTGCCCCGGGTTAAATCTTTTTGTACAGACATAAATCAATTTCGTGCTCACATAATATACTATTTCATATCTTATTTAACATTCTATATTTTCTATATATTTTCTCTCTCCTATTCATTCTTTTAATTCTATTTTGTTTATTTCATCTCAATTTAAATAATTATACTTGCATCTTTTGTCCGTTCTCTTTCAATCATCTATTTTTCCTTTCTTTCTAATACAATATTTCTCCTGTAACCACTGGTTGAAGTATGACAACTTTTTTTCTTTCCCCTAAATTTTACACTTAAAATAATACATACTTTCCATACTGATTCTGCTTCGTACATTCTAAGTACTACATTTCAAAATAAAAAAACAAGCAAATAATATTAAATTTAATAAGTAATAATAAAACCAAGAAAAACGGGATATTGACTTTATAATATAATAAGAGCAATATTTCATAGTAAATTAAACTCTATTATCAAATCTTAAACATTTTCATAGCTTCCCTTTAATGCATTATTAATTCATACAATATTTTAATTTTCTAATTCAATTTCAAATAGTAATATCTACCATACAATCTTATGTACTTTTGCAGAATCATTTTTATAAAATTATATCTTACCCCTTATCTCTGAAAAAACCCTGTTTTTTAATATCTTGTTTAAAGCTTTTATGACTTCTCTTTCCTTTTTCCCTTCCTTTCTTATCAATTCTAGCTTTTTGACCCCCCCCCATCTTTCAAGTTTCACTCTCTTTATCTTCCCTCTCTGTTGTATTTCTTTTTTCTGTTGCTTTCTGACATCATATCGATTTTTCATCTTATTTTTCTTTTTCTTGGTTGCTTTTTTAAGTCCTGAATTCACCATTTCTTTGCCCCCCTTACGCTTTTCTTCCTCCACTAAGAGTATTTGTCCATTAAAGATGGCTTCTTCTTCTTGATCCCAGCCTTCCTGTCGCTGTTGTATTTCTTGATAGGTAGAAATCGCCATTTCTAAAAAGTGGAAAATAGATCCAGAAGAGCCCATGCCTTCCTGTTCCTCTACTTTCAATTTTTGAAATTCCATTTGTAATTCTTCAAAAGATAATGCCATTTTTCCCTTTTTTAAAAACAACCCAAATATATTTAATCTTTCAAGAAATAGTTCACAAAGATCCCAAGTCACAAAGCAAACCAAATCAAAGCAAACAGTTTCATTTAGCACTTTCTTCTTTCTATATTTTCTCTTCCTAGGGTAGAATTCAAACACACAGTTCCAAAGTAATCTTCTAGAAGTCGTAATACCTTTTATTTCTGATCTTATAAACTCAAAGCAGTCTCCTTCAGTACAATCTTAAAATAAATCTTTACCTCTTCCCTTCCACTTATAGAAAATAAAAAGAATTTTAAGTTTTTAATTCCAATGTCCAGAAATCCTTTATCCCCTTGGCTTTAAATTTCAAGTTTACCTTCTATGCCCAAGCAGGTTTTCCAGATTTCCAACTGCTGTTTCTGTGGGAAGGGAGAGTGAAAGAAAGTAACTTTCCCTTTCAGCTTTTTTCCGCCACTTTTACGATCTTCCTTGGGAGACAATGTATCCTTCAAACGCTTTAGTTTCCAGGGTATTTGAAGATTTCTTGTAGTCCCGGTTCAGCCAAAACTTTTGCCTTCACCTACTTCCTCCTGCACAAGTCTTACCCGGCTGCAGGCTTCTTTGTGGCGGCCATGGCTGACCGCCCCTCCACCGCCTTGGGAAAAAGGGGTTTTGCTGGCTGAGGAGGGGGTTTGTGATACCCCCAAACCCAAATCCGGATCCCCTCTCTCTTTGGTTGCCCCTACGGGGCAGCCCTATCCTCCGGATCCATCTGGATCAGAGGAACCTCAGCAGTGAGCACAGCAGGAATCGCGGAGGATCGTGAATTCCTGCTGCCGCCAAAGCCTTGCAAAACTGGAAGCCCACACTGGTGTTTTGATGGACACAAAGGGTGGAGAAAGAAGATAGGAACTCTTTCTTTTTGTAACTGTCTTAGTTTAGGATCCATGTTTTGAGTGCAACAATAAACTTTTATTTCAGAATTTTTTAAAAAGTCAATTTTTCTTCCTTTTCAGACTTTGCTAAATATACTACATCAAAAACAACTTACAAAGAAAGTATGGTACCAAGCATTTCATTCATAGAGTCTTAAAGACAGTACTTATAGAAACAAAGTTTATTCTCACATAAAGGCTTTTCAGTATCCAATTTACTTTGTATCTGTGTATCTCTATAAATTAAAGGAAGAAAAGATGGAAGAGTTGAGGTTCATTCAGTATTTCAAATAAGACATTTTTCATAAAGATGACTAAAAGAAACTAGTTTGTTACTGCAGTTATACATATTTCTTTTTCAGTATCACAATCCCTGTTAGGGATAACATTGTTTACCCTAACTGGTTTAGGTAAAATAATAAATATGTAATCATGGTTTATATGTTAAAG
>BHEV01038538.1:0-28426 GCA_004319985.1 Emydocephalus ijimae
TGTCCTTGATGAGAAAGCGATGGGTGCTTCCCTCCCGTCTGGTAGCTGGTGGCTGAGGATGGCACCGATTCCAAAGGGTGATGCGTCGCACGTTACCGTCAATGGCAGAGTCTCGCTGTACTGTATTAGTACCGCGTCGGATGTTTGCAGGTTCTTTGTGTTGTTGAAAGCGCTCTCCTCCCGTGCTCCCCAGGTCCAGGTGGCTGTTTTATCTAACAGCCTATGTAGCGGTTCTGCCACGGTCGCCTTTTGAGGTAGGAAAACATTATAAAAGTTTAACAGTCCCAAAAAAGCCTTTAATTCCGTTTTGTTTTTTGGTCGCGGTGCTTCCCTTAAGGCTCTCAGCTTCTTTTCTGTGGGGTGAATCCCTTGTTTGTCTAGGAGGTACCCCAGAAATTTGACCCTTTCGGCCCGTAGCTGGCACTTCCCTTTCTTTACTTTAAGTCCCGAATCTCTGAACTTCTGCAGTACCTCCCTCAGCCTGGCTTCTAGTTGTTTCTCATTTTTCGCGGCCACCAAGACGTCATCAAAGTAGGGCACCACCCCTTCTATTCCCTGGAGGAGTCTTTCCATAAGGCTTTGGAAGACTCCTGGTGCCTCGCTGACTGCAAACTGGAGACGGTTGCAGCGGAAAGCCCCTCGGTGCGTTACGATGGTTTGGGCTTCTGCTGTTGTGGCGTTGACCGGCAGTTGCTGGTAGGCTTGNGGCGATGCTTGGGTCTATGTTAAATGTAATAGGGGACCCCCGGTACTTGCCTAACTGGTCGTCAAAGACTTCCCAGAAGTCCCTCACGAGTGCTGCTTCCCAGTCTGCCTCTGCGAAGTGGTGTATACCGGTTACCTCGATGCCCAGGGGTGCGAACCACTGTAGTCCCAACAGGCTCGGCCGATCTCAATCAACGATCGTCAGGGGTAGCACTTCTGTGTGGCCCTTGAAGGTGACTTTAAAATGGCCTCTCCCGACTACTCCCGACCAGGTGCTTGAGTGTGCGCCAGGAGACCATTGAGAGGAAAGATCCTGAGTCCACCTCCATGTCGCATTCCTGGTCTTCTATCCCGACCGTCACGTATACCTTTCTGGCATCGCTGGTGGAGGAATGGCCGATGACGACAGTCTGGTGCGTTTCCTCCCTCTGTCTCGTCTCTCGGAGTCGCCTGTTCCGCCCTTCTCGGCTCCAGCGGTTCTCCGTCTGCCTATCTTGAGTCCTGGTGGGGATGCTGTCTCTCTGTTGGGGGCTGGCATCTCGTCGCCGTGGGCTGTAGTGCTTCTTATTCTGGCACACCTTGGCGATGTGCCCCCGTTTCTCGCAATGCCTGCAAATGGCTTCGAGAAAACGACAGTCTGTTCGGGGGTGATCGCCGCCGCAGCCGGCACACTGGAACCTCAACTTACGACCTCGTGGTTCCCACCGCTCCCGTGCTGACTGGAGCCGGTGGATCTCCTCCTCCTCGTCTTCGGTCTCTGAGAAGGAGTCGATGTCGCCGTGGTGTGTGGTTGTGTGGTCTGTCACGGGCCTCCTCTCGGGGGTCAATGTGGCCTCTCCGGTCGCCGCTCGCGGCATGATGCTCGATTGTCGCATCCGGGCCGCTGATTTCTTGGCCGCTTCCACTGCAGCGGCTTCGGTGAGGGCATCGGCGAGGGAGATGTCTCCCTTTGCCATGATGCGGCTCTGGAGGACGGGGTCTCAGAGTCCCAAAACAACGCGGTCTCGCAGGGCCTCGTCCAGGTCGGTGAACTCGCAGAGGCCCCCCCAGGTCCCGTAGTGCCGCTATGAAGTTGGCCAGCCCTTCGCCCTCGCGTTGATCCCGCCAGTAGAATTCGTGCCGCCGGATGAGGATGGGCACGACGGGGGCGTAGTGGCTCTGCAGCAGGGGCTCGAGATCGTCCCACTCCATCGTCTTTACGTCCATCGGTTTGGCCAAGGCTTTAGCCATTTTGAAGACTGCGGGCCCGCAGTGTGTGAGGAACACGGCTCATTTCTTGTGGCCGTTGGCGTCCTTGAGGTTGCTACTCTCGAGGAACATTTGGAACCTATCGGAATAGGATTCCCAGTCCTCAGTAGCAGGGTTGAAGGGAGCGGGTGGCGAGTTGATTCCGGCCATGTTGCTGGTTGCTGCGTGCGGCCTCGCCACGTGCTGGGTGTCTCTTTGTCTCACGATCCCATCCTCGTCGCCAGTGTTAGATCAGAGGCAGATCGGTTCGACAGAGACGCAAGACCATTCTGTGAGTTCAGCTCTTTATTAAGTTTTAGAAAAAGGTCTGAGAATGCGAGCCGCGGCAGCCCTTCATATAGTGCTGGCTCGTGGCTCGGTAGCCAATGACAGCGCTTTGAATCTCCCGCGATCGGCACAGCCAATTGCGGTAGATTCTCAGCGCTCCAATCACGGCTGACCTGTTGACCAATCAGGTCTTCGCTGGTCCGGACCAATCGGGTGCGAGGGTTTCCAAGTATGCTAATACTGTACAATCTACCCTGAACTATGATGTGAAATGATAATCTGCTGGTGCAGTAGGCTCCAATTGCATTGTTTCCATTCTTTTCATTAACTTTTAACATTGATTTTTAATTATCCTTCCTTTTTAAAAAAATTAAACTTTCATATATTGCTTTTATGTTTTAATATTTTATTTGTACACTGCCCAGAGTCTCTCTGTGAGGGAGATAGGAAATTTCAAAATTTGATAAATGAATGAATGAATAAATAAATAAATAAATATTTTCCCATCTCTTGGAAGGTCCTCTGTGGGGTTGCTTGGGAGCATTAAATGCCATGTTGCCTCTTGATAGCACAGAATCGGTATCTACAGAATTAAACTGGATGTTTGTGTAGAAGTATAGCATATACCTTTGGTCCTAGAAGTCCTTCTCCAGGAGGCCCACGTGGTCCTGGCATTCCTTGAAGTCCTTGTTCACCCTAATTATAATTAATTGACAGAACAGTTGACAATTTTATTACATATTAAATACAACCTTATTTTCTAAATTTGATTGGAAAAACAAATAAAAACTAGATTTTTCACAAATTCAGGTTATTCTTGCATACATTTGCCAAAATATATTCTCATCTGTATTTGCTTAATTCTTCATATGCCCTTATGTTGCATGAGAAACATTGATTTTATAATATACAAATGCTAAATATGATGTAAACCAAATTGTAATTGATTTCTTTTATTAACTCTTCCACCTCCAAATGGAAGGGCCTTTTAATACATAAAGAAAAAATACATATTCCTATTTTCTCTGGTTTGTGAAGTCTGCTTTTTCCTCTTCATTATATCTAAGCGTCCAAGAAATCATGATACCTTTGGTCCCTGTATACCTTCACCAGGTGGGCCTAAAGCACCAGGAGGTCCTTGTCGTCCAATATTTCCCTGAGGAAAAAAAAAAGTGTAGTCATCATTAAAGGAATCATAAATGCCATCATTCCATTTTGCCTGCTATCTAAAATCTGTATAAGAACCATGAAGCTCCATGAAATTTCTATTGTTTGCAATCAATATATCTTACAATTTAATTTTAACTGTAGTTATGTTAGAAGTATCTCTTAATTTTATATCTTAAGGCTGCTTCTTTTCAAATCAACATGGCTACCTTAAAGGACAGTTCTATGTACTATATGTACAGCAAGTCATATTGGATAAACAATAGACTACATTAGGAAAAAACATCCAAGAAGATAACAGTAACATACAGTACACCTTTGTATGGCTGCCTAGAATACAACATACTGTAGATGTATATGTGAAGCCACCAGAGGTCAAACACGATTCAAGGAAGATTTTATCTTTTTATTCTAGATTGTTCTAACCAGAAGTAGTTTGTGTGCTATTCACTTAGACCTGATTTTTTAAAAAGTGACCTATGTCAACGATTAAGCATTGACTAATGTCAATGATTATTATGGAATAAAGTTGCATTCCTACTTGCTACACCTTGCCGAGTAACAGGTGGCCCAAGATTGATTTCTAAGGCAAAAGGACAATCTGATCCTAGTCACAGCAAAATGGCCAGCTTGTTCCAACAAATGGTGGCTCCATTAAAGAAACTTGAATGATTTGTAACTTAGTGAAAAAGTTGCAAAAACCTGATATATCTCTACTTTATTCTTTATATTCTTTATATTTTATTTCAAAATGCTTCCCAGGAGTAAACTATGATTACTGAAATTATCTATGATTTTTTTAAATTTTGCAAACTGCCTAGATTCACCCATGTATGAGTTGGGAGCTATATAAATTTGCTAAATAAATAAATAAAAAGAAATCTAAAAGTAACATTTCAATGCGTCTTGCAACAAGAATGGTAAACTTTTATATTTGCTTCAGTATATCTTTATTACCATTTAAATTGCATTTTGGTAAATTTTCATTTTCTTTTGCCTTTTAATTTACAAAATATTAGCTATGATATTAATTCCTCTTAAATTAATATGAATAGTACACTAGCTACATACAAATAGAGAAGATAATAATTATTTTTGATGTGTGATGGTCCAATGCGATTTTTTTTTTATTGTGACTTACTTTTGGTCCTGGAAGGCCTTCTCCTGTTGGACCTGGGAGACCAGATGGTCCTCTGGCACCTGGATCACCCTAAAATGTATATTTGTAAACATTTCAAATTATTATTGTTAGTTGAACAGTTAGTCAGATTTTAGACTGGATTTGACATTTTTATCTATCCATCAAGGACCTGGAACAAGCAGATGTTCTTTGATGGCATTAAAGATATTGTCACAAGATACAGCAATAGCAATAGCACTTAGACTTATATACCGATTCACAGTGGTTTACAGCCCTCTCTAAACGGTTTACAGAGTCTGCATATTGCCATTAACAATCTGGGTCCTCATTGTACCAACTTCAGAAGGCTGAGTCAACCTTGAGCCTGGTGTGATTCGGACTGCCAAATTACAGGCAGGCAGCAGGAGTAGCCTGCAGTACTGCATTCTAACCGCTGCACCACCATGGCTCATATAATTATTATTATAGTTGGTTGCCCATTTGGCCAAATGTTTAGACTAGATTTGGCATTTTATCCTTCTATCATGTCCCTCCAAAGGACGTGGGATAGGCAGATATTGTTTGATGCTGTTAACAGATATAGATGAAATGTATTAATCATGCAAATTTACTTGTGAGATACAATTCATAGACCTTTTTCTCAAAACAGGTAAAGGATGTAGCAAGACAAAGTAGATATGTCTTTCGAATCTATGGCTCAGTTTGTGCATCATGCTAAATTATAGCATGATTTGTTTCATTTTGGCCTAGTATGAGACGTGAGCCTAACTACTGGTAGTATATACTGTAATTTATAAATTATTATTCATGTTTTTATGGTTTACTAATACAGAGTGAACTAGGTCATTGTAGCATTTTCAATCACCTGTGCTTAAACATTTTGGTTAATATGCGTTTTCAGTATCACATACACATACACACAAACACACACAGAGGTGGATAATGATGGTACATGATTCACTTTAAAAGAATATCTGCTTAGAAGATGTTATTCTGCACGTATCTCAATTTTTGGAACAAAACATTTTCAGTACAATATTGTATCAATTTCTATACCAATTTGCTTTTTCCATCTGTAGAATTAGTATTAACTGTGGGATGACCTACAACTCTCCAATTGTTGAAGAACTTTTATTTCCTAGAATGGATGGCGAGGGTGTTTGCCAGTTTTACTTAATCAAAGTCAGGAAATAGGTGGCCTCTCTCCCTCCCACCCACCCCTGCAGTCTACATGATAACTTCCATTGTTGTTTTTTTTCAAAAAGTTTTTAATTTTTTAATTTTTACACATCTCTTTACGTGAGCAACGTGGTTCCAGATTATAACACTTATACAAAATCATACTTTCATTTCCACCAATCTTATATAATATCATCTCATATCATTATCCATTTCGCTTATCTTTAAATAAATTTCCATTTTATATTTCAATTCATTAATTCAATATCAATATCATTTCATCCAAATATAGATTCCCAGTTCTTTATCCCCTATTATTTCCGTTTTTAGCTTACCACCTATTTTATTTAACATTACACATCATTCTTGTCCTTAATTTTCCCTTAGCCAATTATATAATAAACAATCTAAAAAAAGCAAGAATGAAACAAAACCAATACATTTAGGATCCACATGGTATATCCCCTCAATCTATCTAATTTAATAATTCATTCCCCAACTTTAAGCATATTAACATTAAATAATCAAATGTATGTTTTAAAAAATTTATATTTTAAGATATCCCCCACCCCTGGTAGAATTGCTGGAATGACTTCCTAATATATCTTATTTCATCTTGACTTTTCTTTTAATCATTAATAATCATATTTTTTTCCTTTTCTACTTAGCCAAAATTTATATAGTTTAATACATTTCACTTTTCTTATAATCATTAATAATCATATTTTTTCTTCCTTACCACTTATCCAAAATTTGTCTATATATTTTAATACATTTCCATTCCCCTGTTTTATTCCTCCAATATAAGGGTTCATAACAGCATAATTCATACACAGATTTATATATATATATATATAGTTATACAATCCTAAAATAATTTCCAGCAAGTTTTAAACTAAATGCCAATATACATTCCCATGTGGTATCCCCCTTGTACAATCCCTAACCCTTATCTCAAAATCTCGTAATTTTAACATTCCTTTTAATTTTGGCTAGGTTTCCCTTTTCTAAATTTTCCCAATCTTTCTTCTTTTTTCCTTCTGGTTTTATTTTTATTTCCCTCTGCCTGTCAACCATGTCCCCTCCCCCCCTTTTCACTTCTCTTTTTTGGAGTTTCTTCTTGTATATTCCCTTCTTCTTCTTCTTAATCTTGGGTGTCTTATCTCTTTTATTTGCTGTCTCTGTTGTCAATGTCTCTGTTTTAAATCCTTTTATGTCTTTTGACAATGGTCCTTGTTCTTCATATTCATCAAGGCTGTTATTTTCCTATTTTAATTTGTCCTCTCTGAGCTTCCTTTGTTCTTCTGCAGGCTGTGACACTATTACTTTACTCAGCATTATCTCAACCAGTCTCATTTTTTCTTTAAGCATCTCTCTCACAGTTTGGAACTCCAATTTAAATTCTTTACTTATTTCTCCCATTTCTTTGGTCTATTATTCTTTATTTTATTAAAGATCAAGTTTTTTTATTATAGTCTGTGTCAAAAATCTCCATTTATCTCACTTTCTCTTTCTTCTGTTTTCTTATCACAATCAACTTCCAACAATCCCAAAGTATTGCATTCTTTTATATTTTACTATAACCCCCCCCTCTTTTTTATGAGCTTCCGGGGATCTTGTTTATACAACTGATAGTTTTTCATAGAAACATAAAAGAAGGAAATATTGAATCCTTAGGTGATGCTCTATATCACTTTCTTCTTAGAATTCTTTTATTTTAAATCACTTTTCCGTAGTATTAAGATTAAATTTTATCAGTTCAAAATAAGTCCAGCATTTTATCTAATGTCCAATTATATATGTTGTTCCAAATTTAGTCTCTAATGGTATATAATTCTTTTATTTCTGGTTTTTTCTTTACCTTATATTTTCCTCTTATTTCTCATTCACCGCTACCACTCTTCCAAATGAGGGCTCCTTCTTTCGGCTTTTTTGGGGTTTTCAAAAAGAATATTCAAAGTCTTTTATCCAATTACACACCATTCACCACTTTTACTCTCCAGCACAAAACTTGTGTCCCAGCAGCTTCCCGTCTTCAGGGCAGCCATTGAAGACTGCCACTTCTCCCTGTCTTCTAGGGGAGTTTACCAAGCCAGGGAGGACAGATGCGGCTCCCCTCAACCCAGCTGGCAATCTTCCCCTCTTCTCCCCACCCCTCTTCTCCCCATGAGGTAGGTCAGATGGATCCGGTCCTTTAAGGACCCCTCCAACAGAGCAAGCACGGATCAAAGCCGCGTATGATCGTGGTCTCTGATCTGTCATCAACAAGAACACCACCGGAAGTCAGGATAACTTGCATTGTTGTTGCTGACTTATATCAGGATTTATACTACAGGTAATCCCTGAGGAATAACAGGCCATTTAATGACCATTCAAAATTATGGCAGACCCTCCAAAAACATATGACCCCAATTCAAAGTTACAATGGTTGCAGAGGCCCTGCTGTCATTTGCCCTTATGACCTACCATAGCGTCACTGCGGTACACACATACCCTGCCTCTCTTCTCCCATTCCACCCCAGGGAGGAATCCTGTAGCACTTGGGCTTCCTCCACACACACCCATATCACCCCACCCCAGACCTCATGTTGTGAAAGGAGGGCAGGCCAGGTGTCCCTGGGCTATGTGGCACTGATCCAAATGCACCCCCATGTTTTCCCTCCTGTTTGTAGATGGAGACAAAATGGCAGCTGCCAGACAAACTGCTTCCTTTTGAGGCAGTTAGAGAGGTCTCCACAATGCTGCAGAAGGACAGAAGCAGCAGAACAAAGTAATTTGTCCCTGGGCAACATGGTGGCACCCTGAGTAGGGCAACTTTTTCATGGAGGAACAAAATGGAGTCCAGTTTTGGAACCGTGCCATGTGGCTGCACAAAGAAGGAAGTCATTCTAGCACTTTGGAAGGCTTTCAAGAGCTAAGTGAGGAGAAGGATGTTTGACCTGTTGGGGTGGGAATCAGGCTTAAAGCCTAGGAGGACCTGGTGTAAGCAGGTAAAGAGCTGTTGGGACCCAAGATGTGGGAAGTGGAACATGGGAATCTCAAGGGTGAGGGAGGCCCTGGGAGGCCAGGGCAGGTGGGCCTGATCCTCTGCTAAGCCTCCCACGGCCTCCCCCCTACAGGAGGCACCCCATGCTCTGTTTGGTGATGGCACATAAGTTTAACATTTCATTGGGAAGAGCAGAGATGGGAGAGGTTGTTAGGTGATGTGTTTCACCTAACAACTGCTGTGACATGGGCCATTACAGACAGGCTCCATTGTGGGCCTATCTTGAGGGCTACCTGTATTGTTTTTCTATTGGCATATGTAATAACTTGACTCCATATCATAACATTCCATCCTTGCAGGAAAAAAAGGTAGCATTTAATAACTAGGAATTTTACCAGTAATACATGTTTGCTGACAACAGCCTTCCAATGAATGAAAAGCTGTACAACTGTCACGTGATAATTCAGTGAAGGTTTTTGAAAGTCCAAATTGCAATCAGCCCGAAAAGAAAAATTATATATGTATGTGCCCAATCTCTTTTCTCAACTTCTTTACAAATTTTATTACTTGATCAAAATATAAAACACAAAGAAAATGAAAATAACGGAAAATTAGGGGAGGAAAAAGGAAAGAAGAAAAAAGTTTAGGGCAAACAGTAAAAGAAAAAAGAAGCACTGACTTCCAACTAATTTTAGCACAGTAAATTAAGGTAATAACATACAGCAGGGGTCTCCAATCTTGGCAACTTTAAGATTTGTGGACTTCAATTCCCAGAATTTATCAGCCAGCAAAGCTGGGAATTGAAGTCCACAAGTCTTAAAGTTGCCAAGATTGGAGACCCCTGGCATACAGCCTCAGCTGTTTACTTTGTATAACAACAAACCTATCACGTTCTCTCTCTCTCCCTCTCTCCCTCTCTCCCTCTCTCTCTCTCCCTCCCTCCCTCTTATATATACTTTATACATACAATTTATCTTATATAACACTATTTAGACTATATATCTAATATATGCATATAATCACACGATATAAAGCACACCTTTGGTCCAGGTAATCCAACCCCATCAGGCCCTGGCTCTCCAGGAGCTCCAGGAAGACCAGGAAGACCCTGGTGTAGGGAAGTAAATAGATTTAACTGTTAATGGTTCTGAATTGCATACCATCCCTACTCTTTCTTACTGTGATTCACCGTTCAATGTTCTCTTTTTAAGTAACAGCATAGGTTGACTACTTACAGTTAAGCCTGGATAGCCATCTCCTTTGGGGCCGAATGGACCAGGAGGTCCTGGGTGTCCACGGTCACCCTTTTTTACAAAGAAGGACATATTTACATGTTATTGTAGCTGCAGTTACACTGCATAAAACACTTTCCCTTTAAAGGGACTCATTTATCCATGTGGTTGTTACCTTAGCCCCAGGAATCCCTATCCCTTGCTCTCCAATTGGTCCAGGTGGTCCAGGTAATCCAATATCACCCTTCAATTACAAGAAAAACGATGATTTTGTTGTTGTTGTTCCATCTTTCTATTGGATTAATGACAAACCTTTTGTGACAAGAGTTCAAGGCATCATACCTAGAACTACTTCCTCCTGTTTGCCTCACAGTTATAACCCCATGATTAGGTTAGAGTGATTGGTTCAAAGTCACTTGGTCTCCCCAATCTTGGACTAGAACATCAACTACTACATCTTTTTCCACCCTCATCAGGAAAAACAAGAAGAGACACTATGAGGACCTCAAATTTATACTCCTAATCTGACTCACAGGCTGGCTCATCTGGCAATAGGACCTCAAGGGAGGCCATTCTTTTCTCCTTTGAGCAAAATGAATAGTTGGTAAAACTGCTCCATGTTTTTGCTGCTTAGTCCTACACCGAGTGATTTTCTCAGTGCAGGAGGGAATTCTTCCGATAGGATGCACTGGACATACTTATGCTAAGGTGGGCACTTAATAGATGGATAAGGACACGGGGGATGTTTTTGTAAAAGAACCACTTCCTTGCTAATTCATAAGAAAGTTCTTAGAACCCGAAGAAGTCTCTAGCCTAATACAGGTAGTCCTCGATTTACAACTGGTCGCTTAGTGAGCGTTTAAAGTTATGATCTACCTACCTGAAAAAGGGGACTTATGATGCGGATTCAAAGTTCCAACAACCCCCCCACCACCACCACCAAGTCACTTGACTATGCTTTGGGTGTTTGGTAACATGGCCACATTTATGGCCATTTGTAGCATTTCATGGTCATCTGGCTGGGTTTTATGACAATTTTGCTGAAAACCAGCGCCTACAATTTTTAGCAAAACAGCACCATAGTGAATAATGGGTTTGCTTAATGACCGTAGCAGTCACCTAAGAACAACTGCAGCTTTTTATAACCACGTCTGCTTAATGACCACTGCAAAAAGAATTTTGTAGAACTGAGTTTAAGTGTAGAATCACCTGTTTTACGACTGATAAAATTTATGATTGTATTGGGCAGGCTCCATTACAGTTGCAACTCAAGGACTACCTATATGGAGAATTATAAATTGGTTCTAAGCTGGAAATCGTTCAATGCTGAAACTCTAGCAACCCCATCCCTTTCATTTCAATACATCCAGTTAAAGAAGATAGTGTAAGAAAAATTACTCTTGGCTCAGCTTTCTTTTTTTAAGTTTCATTTTCTGATACTGTCTAATCTGCCAGGAAAGAAGGAAAGTGGATCCAGCTGGCAAATTTGTTCCCTGTCCCTATTTTACAATAAAAACTATAGGAAGAGTGTAATAGAACAGTCCTGCATATGTTCATCTAGGCAGCGATTGGCTGCAAATATTTTAACAACCGGTTCTCTGGCTGGGTAGTCATGGCCAGTTGGTCATGTGACTGAGTGGGTGACATCACTCATCACTCCCAGCCACTTGCCTCAAAGGCAGAGGTAGGATTCACTGGTTAGGGTTAATCCCATCACTGGCTGGCCCCGCTCCCACCCATTTTTCAGCCTGTTTTTCAGCCACTTTCAGGCCTTTCTGGGGCCATTTCTGGGTCATTTTGGGGTTGTTTTCAAGCCATTTTCAGGCTGTTTTTGGGCTGTTTCAGGCCGTTTTTCGGGCTGTTTTCGGGCCTTTTTTGGCCGAAAAAAAATGGCTTGAAAATGGTCCCAAAACAGGTAGAAAAAGAAGCGGGGGCAGGGCCAGCCAGTGGTGGGATTTGCCAGTTTGCCAAACTGCGCAGAATCTTAACTATCGGTTCGCCTGAATCAGTGTGAACCACCAGCAGCAGCCCACCTCTGCATCTAGGCCATCTTTTGTTCATTAGAATGCTTAGGAAATGTCCATGCAAAGATATTGTAAAATTAGTTAATGTCCATGCAAAGGTATTATAAAATTAATGAAATACATTTGTTACCTTGGGTCCTATAATGGCACGTCCTGGAAGCCCTGGCAGTCCCAGACGTCCGGGGGAACCAGGTTCACCCTGCCATAAGAAAGAAAGACAAAGTTTTCAAAGGAGTATTACTTAGTGCAATGTTTCTCAACCTCAGGGAACTTCACCAATTGTGAATTTCAACTCCCAGAATTCTCCAGAAATTCTGGTTGGAGAATTCTGGGGGTTGAAGTCTAAACATGATAAAGTTCTTGAGGTTGAAAAACACCCCCCTAGGGAATTTAGTAAACTTAAACTTCCAGCTACAAACAAATGGCTTGATATCAGTGGTAAAACTTTTCCCTGCGTTAAAAAGAATTCTGTGATTGTATATGCTGTATATTATTGCAAGTTTTAAAAATCGCCTCCCATTTTATATCTCAAAAGAAAAATTAGATATATTCCTTATGTTGCTATATTTTACGGACATTTTTTAAAAAAGGAGAACTAACTAATTCTAACCACAGATGAGTTTCTCCGTCCTTTGTGCCTAAATCTTTAACAGAGGCTTCCTAAATCTAGCTTTCTCCAAACGAGTTGGTATTAAAATTCTATAATCCTAAACTAATGTGCCCAATTTAACAAAGCTGCTTTGAAGTAGGCGATTCATTTGGCAAACCAGATCAGGATGAGCATGGAGGAAGGGACTTCCAATATCGGTGGAGTGGTTCCTTTTGATGCTGATTATTTTTATTATAAGCTGCTTAGTCTCACAGATGTAAGATGGGCAGCTATATAAATCAGTTAAATACATAAACAAGCAGTGTGATGGCAAGCTACAGTACATGGCATGCATCATGGCTAGTCTGGCTATACCCAGTGAAGTCTTAGCCACAAAATTTGCCGAGAGACCAGATATCATAATAAGAACAAAAATAAAGTGATACTTTAGCCCCGGCAGGCCCAGGTACTCCGGTTGGTCCAGATAAACCACGTATTCCTCTTTGACCTTGATCACCCTAGGAAAATTTTTAGAAGTCATTCAGACAGCACATGCTTTAACTTTCTTGAGGAAAGCAAACAACAACAAAAATGATTGCAAATGCAAGGGACTTTGGAAAATTCAGTATGTATCTGTACACAAAGACAGACATTTTGCTTTGGTCAGTATAACTAGAAGTAGGCAATTTCTTCTTGAATCAATGCATCTTTAATGTCAGCTCTAAAGGACTTGGAAAATCTGGGCTAAGAAAGGGAATGAAGAGAAGAAGGGGCGTTCTCATTGGCACTGAATTTCTGAACAGCAAGAAAAAAAAGTTTGATAAAATCCATTTTCAAAAACAACAACAACACATTTTATACCTCTAATAATGGAAATGTTTTATTTTATTTCTTTTGGCATGATAATTCCAGAAACATAATATATAATTCCTTGCCTTTTCACCCTGAATTCCAATTCCAGGAGCACCTTCTGGACCACGTGGGCCAGGTAAACCTGGTTCTCCCTGTAATATAGCATAGTATACGATCATTAAATATTAGGTGTAATATAGGTATTAAGAGATGATGTCTCTATGAATAAGGAAGTCCCTGGATGACATCCTACAATACAGTATGTTTTCGAGAAAAGGCACATACGTGCAATCTCACAATTCTTTTAATCAAGCACTTTTTATTTGCCATCACCGTGTATTCTTTAAAGAATTCAATGGATCCCATATATCATCTTCTACTTGCAACCTTCCTGTGTTTCCCCACCATTTATTCCAATTTTATGAAAGAAAGGTGAATGAGCTTATCATGTCTTTTGACTGATTACTAAGAATTCTCTGAAAAGGAATACCACAGTCTCAGCCCACTTCTGTAATGTTTGAGTTTTATTGCTTAATCTTCCATATAAAGCAAGTGCAAAAATTATGACAAGATGATGCATGTGGAGGATTGTGCAAGCAGTAAATCTTATATATACTGTTGTACACTGAGCAATATGACAGAGATCTATATTATTTTTTCTATATGTTGACTTAACTTGGCTATAGGGCAGGCAAGGAAAAAACGAACAAGGAAACACAAATTGCAATGCAAAGTCTACCTGTTACTTATTGTGTGCAACCCAACAATGCCAGCAATGGTGGGATTCCATTTTTTTTACTACCGGTTCTGTGGGTGTGGCTTGGTGGGCGTGGCTGGGAAGGATACTGTAAAATCTCCAGTCAGGGGTTGTATTTACCAATTCTGTGAACTACTCAACATTTCTGCTATCGGTTCTCCAGAACTGGTCAGAACCTGCTGAATACCACCTCTGAATGCCAGTATAAAGGGGTAAAGCTAGTGTCATGATGTTGCAACATACAGTACATTTACTGTAGTCATTTCAGCAAAGTGGTGGTTAGAATGGACACCTATTTATCGGAGCCCATTTTCATCAGGAAGACGTAGGTATGTAGGAGCACACAAGCACTTACTTGCAATTCCTTAAACTAAATGTGCTTTCTTTGTTGCAGTTGAGCTGCGGACAACAACTCTCTAATTCCAGAAAAATGTGATGAACCAGTGATAAATCTTGCCAAAACTATGCGATGACAGTTACAAAAATATGTTTTAAATCCAAAAAAATGAAGAAGACACTAGAAAGAAACTCCCATTGACTCAGACTTATCTCCCTGGGATATAAGAGGACGGAAGGAAAAACAATAAAGTTTTCAAGATTCTGTGACAGTAGTTTGTATCAGTAGATTTCCACATTCTTCTGGAATCCATTTCCTGATTCAGCCTACCTCAAAGGACTGAAAAGAAGATGCAGCTGTTTTAAAGAGTTGTAGACAAATACTGGTATTCCTTAAATGCCTTGCATACACTCAAACACCTATTTGTCCTCAAATCCAGAGGGATGTGTCAGATAGCTATGTAGCCCATTTATGTATAAAGCCACTGAAGTCAGTTTCAACAAAACAAATAAATTGCATTAGTACTTGACTTAAGACAATCATGCATGCATTATTTTATATATTATACTTTATTGATTTATTTCTTATGGAAGGTCACTTTCTGCCTATTTTAAAAATAGCAAGCAAACCTTTTGTCCTGGTGCACCATCTTCTCCCGGAAGCCCAGGTAATCCTGCCAAACCTAAAGTACCTGGCTCCCCCTGTTGTAAGGGGGAAACAAAGAAAAAAATGTGAAAAGAAACAGGACATCCTGGATTTTATTTAATGAACTTAAAAGAACTTAAAAGCAGACAGGCTGGGAAAAGCATGCAAAAGATTATAGGTGGTCCTCAGTTTATGAACATGCATTCAAAGTTAGGACAGTACTGAACACGAGTTATGACCAGTCCTCAGACAACCAGCTTGCCCTTACGACCAGTTGCAGTGTCCTGCGATCAAGTGATCGCCTTTTGAGATCTTCCCTGCTGGCTGCTCTCTGCTCTTCACTGTATAGACACAATGCTGTGCAGATCATCTCCTTCCAAGTGTGTGTATTTTTGGATTGGGACAAATATCTGGATCTCCCAATTGTATGCATTCTCTGGTCAGATACATAATATATTTTAAGGTATCATTTATTTACTTTTATATAAATCTAAATGGCTGTTCAGACAAATTACATAACTATAGAATCATCTAATTAAATAACTCTGGGTGGCTAATCAGTGTAAAAATAGAAACATAAATATAAAAACAAGAGATGAAAAAGATGCCCGGCAATAATAAATGTTTCCATCAGCAAAGAGCAAACACACAAACCAGACTCCACAAACATCTTGACCCTAAAGACTGAAGCAACACCCAGGTTTTTATGGCCATGAAGAAGGGGGGTAGGGGTGAGTATGATCCACAGGTAATTGCTCTAACTGAAAAGGTCCTAATTTCCACAGGATGATACTGATTCATAGAAGCCACCTGGAATATGCCCCTCTGCTGGATCTGGTGGGAAGCATAGACATTGCAAGTGCTGGGTGGTCACTTAAGAATCTTGGCCCTACACCATATAGGGCTTTATAGGTAATAATCAGCACTTGAGTTGTGCTTGGAAACCTATTGGAAGTCAATGCAGCTCACATGGAATAGTATTCTGTGTGCAAAGCATGATGTGCCCATGGCCAATCACGTCCCCTCTTTCTGAACCAGGCTCAGTTTCCTAAAGTTCTTCAAGGGCAGACAGACCCATGCAATGATTCAAATGGGGAATAACAAAGGAATGGGTGACTAGGAGCAGACTTCTCCGATCCAGGAAAAGATGCAACCGGTGCTCAAGATAGATTCCTGCAAAGTCCTTTTGGCTGCAGATGCCTTCTGTTCCTTAAGCAGAGCCACAATCCCAGGTGGACCTCCAAAGTGCATATCAAGTCTGATAGGGGGAGTGGTACTTCACCTAGACTTAACTATGACAACTCTCCAGACAATCCCATAGTTAGCCCTGAATCAGAGCCAGTTCCTCCTTGTCTAGATCTTTACAACCTCTGGATACTGAGAAAGAATCTCAACAGCATCCCTTAAGTGGCCAGAGGCTGAGATGCATAATTCAGCTTATTAACAGCACATTGGTGATACTTATCCCTGAGAGAGATCATTGTCCACTTTTTAAATACTCATCATTTTAAGAACTACTGTACCTTTGCACCAGGTTCTCCAAGGCCTCTTTCTCCTGGAGCTCCAGTTTCTCCTGGTAAACCCTGGTCACCCTTAAACAATATGTTTTGCAATAGAGTTAGAAACCTTGATGTTAGCCAGGCCAGATGCTAATTCCCTCAACACTAGGAAAAGGGACTCTGCCACTATTCAACTCCATGGCCCAAGTTATTAGATTGTACAGCTTCCCATCCCATTCTCTTCCCACAGTATGCAATACGTTCCTAGTGAAATGCAAATGGGTTCCTATTCTTCCCGATTTTAGAAAAGGCATCATAGTTTGCTTTTACATTTCATTTCTTTTCCTGTTGGCTGCCTTGAGCATTCTTTTTGACTGGAAAGTTGGGATAGCAGTCCATTAGATAAATATTGTATTTTTAAAAAAAAAATCATAGAAAGTCACTTCAATCTGGGAAATGGATGGGCTGTTTCAGGACATGAAGAGGAAGACCGGTCTATTTAAAATTATTTGATCTAAAAATATCTAGCCAAGACATTTCTGTTAGGGTCAAACTTACGCACCTTTGGCCCAGGTAATCCCTGCCCAGGTGGTCCTCTTGGTCCTAGTGGTCCTTTGGGGCCTTCTACCCCCTAGGAAATAAATTATATTAACTTTATAGAAATTAATAGAAATCATCATGATGATCATATGAAGAGTTTTAAAATCTTGGCTTGTGTCCAACTTACTTTCTCGCCTTGAATCCCAATTCCAGGCAATCCAATAGGCCCAGGCAAACCAGGTGGACCTATTTCACCCTGATAAAATAGATTTTGGTTAGTTACTAAGACAGGCAGACCCTTGAGCTGTGCTACAAAGAACTGAAATCTTCGCTGCAAGCAATTTGCATAATATCAGTACAGATAAGCTGTACTATATTTTATTATGATCCAAATAGAGATGAGTGGAAGGCGCTCTATTTTTTTTAAAAAAAAAACACAATTAACCCAAAGTAAATAGGTATATTTCTCGGGAGTTGAAAGGCATGTGCAATTTTTCTTTTCTTTTTTTCTTCTAAAACTTAACTTTCCCATAGAATAAAAGCTGCTTCATTTTGATTTACCCTTTACTAGAAGAAAATGCCAAAATAGATTTATTGGATATAAATCTACCTCCCAGCTGACTATAGCACTGTCCAAGGGTCACTGAAAAAAAGCAAGCTCTTTATTTTTGCTTCATTACACCTTTTGAGCCTATCAGTCAGGCCATTCAAGTTTATTTGGATGCAATCACTCCCTTGGCATTTTTAGTACTTACCTTTTCACCCTTTATGCCAATGCCTGGTTGGCCCCGTGGTCCTTTCGGACCTTCAAAACCACGGTCTCCCTGAATGAAGAAAACAAAATTATATGGTAATTATCAATTAAAAGTGAGATGGTGGATAAACAGGTAGCTAGATGGGCAGGATTCTACTTTGTCCTGGCCTTCTTCCCAAGTCAGCAGAAACATAGGTGGACATAAATTGTGCCACCCTCACAGCCAAGTTCTAATCTGCCTAATTAACAAGGTTGGTGAGTGATGCTGTTCTTACAAATTTCATGTCAAACTCTCCTCACTTTGTTTCCTTTCTACCAAACATCACTAGTTGGCAAGAAAACATCCCTAATCTCTCTGACTAATAAGGGTAAGTCTTGTTACACTTGTAGGGCTGTGGGAGGAACACCTATTGACAGACAGCTAATTCAGAAAATTTAGCTATCTGCCAAAACTTTCCTGGTTTTGCAAAAAAATAATAATGTTTTCTTAGATGCATTCAGAGGGAGCCCAATTAGAGTTGTTTCAGAATAGCCTGTAGAGCATTAAAGCAGTTCTTTTAGATTTGGAAGACTTACATCAATATTTAAAAGAATAAAAAGCTGACCACTGGAGTGACGGTAGTTAGAAAGTCATTTAGCCTTCCAGCCACTGCCCTCTTTCCAGCATTGCTGTTTTTACAGCTATTTTAAAATGTGGATTGTCATCCCTTGGAAAGAATGGGAAACCACATTGAAAAGTAGATCAAGCAGCCAAGAGAGTAGAGTGGAATGAGACACAGGATGGATAAAGGCAGGCTAGATTTCCTTGGGGCTGAATGAGGCACTAGGAACTAATTTCTGGTTGACCAAGAACATGAAAAGGAGCCCACCTGTTCTCCAAGTATCAGTGATCTTTTCTTTCTTTGCCAGTCTGGAATCCCAGATCCCTCAGATGCCAACACCATGAACACTACATCTATTGGATTTAATCATCCCAACAGGAAACAGGAGCATGTAGCTCCTATCATTCTTGTTTGAAAGTGAATGTAGGATTCCGAAATCCACTACCTTATCTCTTTCTGGCATCCATCATGTCCAGAGTTCAGTTTCACCAGCCTTGGTACCTTTCTTTTTCCTCTGTTTCCTCCCCATAAATACCATAACTCTACTACTTGTAGAAATCCCTTTCATTCCAATAATACCCACTGTTTTTCCCTGTGACAATTTGGATGTTGCATCTGTAGGGTAGATAATTGCAGGGTATTACCCTGCAATTTCCAAATAAAACATAGTAGGAAGTAAAGTTGACAATCATTGTTGATATTCTATTTCCAAATCATCATTATTTTGATTTGAAGCATTTGACATTAAAGATACACAGATTTTTTTATTTATGCCTTATGACTAAAACATACAGCTGGTGAAACAGGAATATATTCTGTTCATTAATACTAATTTCTTAGTAGAAGTGAATATCAAAATAGCGACAATTCAGAAGTGTTAATAATTGCATTATTGACATTGCTTTTTATGCTAAATAAATTGCCTTCTTTCGGCTCCTTTCACCAGCCTTGTCCCAGGGGTGGGATTCTACCAATTCGCACCTATTCACTAGAACCAGTTGTTAACATTCTAAGCAGTTTGGAGAACTCGTTTTCAGAAGAAATTACTGGCCTAATCCTGTAAGGAAGGCAGGAAGGAAACATTCTGGTGTTGCTTACAGAAACAGCCTCTCCGTTAACCCTTATTACATTCTTGGCAGGACTAGACTTTCTGTCTCAGGAACGTCTCTGGAGTTTTTTCCCCCTCCTTTGCTGGTACTTTGCTTGTGTGGAGTGACCATTCAAAGTTACAATGGCACTGAAAAAAGTGACATGACCATTTTTCACACTTACGACTGTTGCAGCATCCCCACAGTCATGAGAGACCAGGCAAGGAGATGCATGCCTCAATATGAATGATACTGAATTGGCCACACCCAGCCAATAACATGTCCACCCAGTCACATGACCACCAAGCCATGCCCACTACCTAAGCCATGCCCACAGAACAGGTTGTTAAAAATTTGAATCCCACCCCTGCCTGGTCCCATTCCCCAAATCAACCCTAGATTATGGGGGTGGATGAGGCGTGTAAAAACATGGTTGGCTGCATGGAAAAATGACTGCAAAAAGCAATTTCCTCCCTTGCCCCCAGTATCATTGAGAGAAATCTCTGTACCATTTATGTGTTGTAGGACAAAATTACAACCTAATTTTTCTCCATACATTCAGATGTAGAAATGCCAATTTATAAAAAAAAGGACATTTATTTAAATGCCACAAGATTAAGGAAAAAAATAGAATTGCACCTTTGGTCCTGGAAGCCCTTCTCCTTCGGATCCTCGCTCTCCCTGAATGCCTTGGGGTCCTTGAGTTCCCTGTAAAATATGTTTTAAAAGCAATTCAGAAAAACTCTGAAAATCAACAGCAGGTCAACCAAAATGTAGATTTTATTTATCTCTGCAGTTGGAGTCTAGTTTCAACCTGCTCCAGATTGCAAGCATCAAGATGAATTCACAAAAAAATGAATTCACAAACTTTGCTATGAACTGTAGCAACAAGATATCTCAAGCTACAGTAATTCCATTTTTTTTTTCATGACAGCACCCAGTAAGTGTCTTAACAATGTGAGGACCCACTAGCAATAATCCTGCAACACAATGAAAACTGAGCTCAACTTCCGTAATGGAGTCTTATTAGATCACACAGAGGTGTGCTTGAAGTTTTCAACACTTGTAATTTGCAACATTCTTAGAAAAGCGTTGCACCTCATTGTTTATTGAAGAGTTCTAATATGCATTCCCTAGAACCACTGCAAAAGATTATGAAGACCAAAGAGTGGGCATATGGTAACCATTCACACGGAGTGAGGCCAGAACTTTCTGGCTACAATGCTCTATGCAAACAGAAAGCATCTTTCTTGCACACATCCAACGTTACCTGACAGGTGCACTGTGGGAGTAAAGTTCTCAGTCATTCTTGCTGGTAACTTCATATGGCAACAACATAATTTTGTGGTAATAATATAATTTTGTAAAAGTATATGTACATGTTTTTGAGAGCTGGTTTCTTATATTTTCCCTTATATTAGTGCTTATTTAGCATCCATGATTATCGCTAAGTGTTGTATCTAATGTTTTATGGTGAACGTATTTTTACAATGACTGTGATAAAGATCTATCACTACTGTTGTATGTACATTGAGAGCTTATGCACCAGAGTCAAATTCTTTGCGTATCTAATCACACTTGGGCAATAAATAATTCTAATTCTTATTCTAATAGTAAAATGGATCCCTGAAGAAATCAACTCAGAGCTCTCACTCAGGACACAAATTATTAGGCTCTAATTGTCCTACTTTGAATACATTACGGGAAGACCCAGCTCTCTGGAAAATACTCTAATGCTGGGAATAAGAGATGGAAAGGAAAGAATAGGATTAGCAGAAGGGGGAATGGATTCAGTTACAGTAGAAATGAGTGCATTGTTTGGAGACCTGACAGACCAGATTAGGGGCAGATCGTCATGAAGAAAATGTATCTATGTGTTAGCTGAAAGTTGATATCAACCCGATGGCACATATTCAATCCATTAGTCAATCCATCAGTGACAACATCGCACTACATATTGACATTTTCCCAACTTTATGGATTGACAATGCAAAAGGATAGAACATTCTGACAATTCTGGGAGAATTCTGGGAGTTGAAGTCCACATGTCTTAAAGTTACCAAGTTTGAAAAATGCTGATATACAGATAGCCCTTGACTTACATTCAATTAAAAAAATCATACTTAAGGAGTAGCAACAGCAATAGCACTTAGGCTTATATACTGCTTCACAGTGCTTTACAGCCCTCTCTAAGCGGTTTACAGAGTCAGCATATTGCCCCCAACAATCTGGGTCCTCATATTATCCACCTCGGAAGGATGGAGGGATGAGTCAACCTTGAGCCTGGTCAGATTCGAACTGCCAAATTTGCAGGCAGCTGGTAGTCAGCAGAAGTAGCCTGCAGTACTGCACTCTAACCACTGTGCCACCACAGCTCAGCCATTAAGTGAGGTATCCTGTGATTGCACCTAGTTTTATTATCTTTTTTTGCCATGTTTGTTAAGTGAATCGCCACATTTTTTAAAGGGAAACATCATGTGACCCCAATTACCCCATTAAATTTACTTGTTGGAAGGTAGTGGGGAAGGTGGCAAATGGCAATCACATGATTGCAGAATGCTGCAATTGCCTGTAAGTAGGAAACTTTTGCCAAATTGCCTGGATTGCTCATAAATAACTTCTTTCAACATTGTCATAAGTTTGAATGGTCAATACATGAAAGGTCATGAGTCAAGAACTACCTGCAGATGAATAAAAGGCACTCAACAATGTTCTTCATTTTACACCAGATTTAAGTTTTGCATCTTATTTTCAGAAAAGTAACCCATATTGTTTTCAACCTTTCTTTTCCTGAAATTCCCTGAGGTTCAATACATACCGGTAAACCTGGTTCCCCAATACCTGGTGGACCAGGTGGGCCTGGTCTGCCTGTCAAGCCAATGTCTCCCTTCAAAACAGAAATTTTATATTTGAATGGAAGAAAATACAGTTTATTAGACAAATACAATATTCTTATTTTTGCTATAATCTTCTGGGAGTGTGAGAAGGAATTGAAACAAATATTATCCCAAGACCAATAACTGCATGCATGGAAATCAAAAATACTACTAATAAAATAATTCATAATTATTTACATTTGTATTACTTGAAAAATCTTTGAGATACTTTTGCATATATCCCATATACCCAAACGTATTTAAAGTTTCTAAAAGTAACATAAAGACATTATTATTTATGGACATTTATTATTAATCTCTATGAGTTTAACTGCATCTCCTCTTTTGTTCCTTTGCACAAGAGGAATCTATGATTAACTGGCATTTTTACCTTTGGGCCAGGCAATCCGACTCCTGTTTCCCCAGTCAATCCAACAGGGCCTGGGAGGCCTCTTTCCCCCTTAAAAGGTAAAAGAAATAAGTGCTTTAATTATGTTGATAAGACTTTTAAGGAAGGTAAAGCTGTCTCTTTTTCCTTTTCAAAGGAGATAATTGTGAAATAAATCACCATGCTTTAATTGATTATAATTGTTTTCTGGAACGAAGTGATGAGAATTAGCCATAGGGCAAAAGATATTATGAGAATGGAGAGCCTATATAAACTTGAGAAAATAGAATAGAAAATAGAAACCTAGCCAAAAAAATAAATAAATCACAATTATCATTTGGGTTTCACAGTTTTCTAAATGCTGTACTACAGTTCTAGAGTATAAACGCATTTTAGATGAATATGTATACATAGTATATCATAGACACATAGAAACAATCCATACACAATCAAGCATTTTAGAACATGAAGAATATAATTTTAATTTTCATTCTTTTTAAAAAAAACAGATTGAAATGAAAATGGGGTAGAACGATGTAGCAATAGCACTTAGACTTATATAATGCAATGCAATGCAACGTGTGAATAGTCTTGGGGGATGAGGGGACAAGATGCTACCTAGCAAACAATCAGACAAGAGAGGCAGGGGACTCCAATGGATTAACAGTCAGAGCAAGAAATTTAGGAAGGATTCACCCTAATTGTTGAGGCAGTTAAAAGCAGCTGTGAGAAGTTTCCACCTTCAGATTTGCAGGATTCTGTTAATGTAGCTTTAAAATAAAGTAAAATGAGCCCATCTAGTCATATTTCCTGTCTGATTTACCTGTGAGGGCTGACACATGGCTTTTAAGGATATGCCATGGGCCAGAATTAGACCAACTTTGTGGTGTCCTGTGTTGCAGCTCCTCCTAAATTTCAGCTAAACTAGGCTCATTTCTAAATTCAGAAATGGCAAAATTCATCAGCGTCTTATGGATGGTAAAAATGTCCACGGGCAAAGAACATTTTAGTGTAGTTATATATCTGCATAAATATTGTTTTTGTGTCGTGTTTTATTACCATGCATAGTGGTTTGAAAGAGGAGTGGTGCAGTGGCCTAGAGGCAGAGCTCTCGCCTCACAATCAGGAGGTCTGTGAGTTTGATCCTAGGTAGAGGCAGATATTTCTCTTTCTGGGCATGATTAGAAGATAACTCTGCATTGGCAACAGGAAGGGCATTTGGCTATTAAACACTCAGCTTCATTCAGTTGCCCAGACTCCACCTCACAAGGGATTATGGAGTCGTTAAAAGAAGATGAGGATGACAACAACAGTGGTTTGGAAGAGAATTTGACCTATGGGTAGTCCTCAGTTAACAATTGAGTCAAGTTTGTTTAAATATGATTAGGAAAGAGAGAATGTGACAATGTTTTATGATGTGACAATAAAGTGCAATGTCGCACGATCATGCTGCTTCGCGTCACCTATTAAAGACATTCCTGGTTACCGTGATTAAGCAAATCACCATGAGAATGTAACATGGTCAACATTTGCAACACCTGCTGGCTTTTCTTGTAGGAAGTCATCCAAAATATATCCAATAGTGATCAGATGACCAGGGGGATGCTTTTCATTCAGTTCTGTCACAAATTTGAACAGTCGGTGAATGAATGGTCATTAGACAAGGAGCGTCCATATACGACAAATAAAATAACAATAAAATAAGAGGGAAATAAGGTCACAAATGAACTTTGCAACAACTATGTTACCATAACATCTATATATGAAATAAGAAAATTCTTAATGGAGTTCTGAAGCCAGGCATGTGTTCCATTACCACGAATAGTGTATTTTCCAAAGAATTCAACTATGAAATCAAAGTGGAAGAAAACAGTCATGTGAACCACTTCTTACTCTGCCTATAGAGCAACGTGGTATGGAGAGATGCCCTGGAGCTAAATAGCTTTCTTGTACTTTAAAGAAAAAAAATCATAAATCATACAAAGTCTCAACAAGATGTTATTTATGAGCTGTGCTTATATCATTCCCTGAGGCTTGAAGCCATACCAAAGGTTCAAATGAACTGAAGCTTCTAAAAGGGGATTTTGATGCCGTGGAATATTGTGAGCATTTCTGTTTGTGCAGCTTGATCTTCTATTTACAAGCAGCAGTGAAAGAGTTCATGGTTGCTGTTTGATGAATCTTTGCTGCGACTTTGTAGGAAGTTTTTTTTTCCAGTTTAGCTAGGATAGCTAGAATCAATAGCAGAGGAAACAGAACAGTATTTTAAAATCTCCATTCAGTGGACTAATTGGGGAAGAGAATATCTGTTATTCATTTGTTTGTTTGTTTGTTTATCAAATATCTAATTGGCCATTAAACAGGAAAGGATAACACACAAATGACAGAAATTGCATAAATGATATAAATGGACACACTTGATATTATGATGCCTTCATTGAAAAATAACCAAGTCATAACCGTCTGAGACATAAACACATTATAAATAAAAATGGCTTTTTTATTAAAAGTAGTATTTCTGAGCAATTATTTTATATTGCAATAATGTACACAGAAAGAGTAAGCAGTGACTTCTGAAAATGCCAACTGGCAAAACTTTCACAGAACATTTTAAGCCGCAGACAAATTCTCCACAAATTTGAATCCCCTTGTCCCTTTTAAACCTTTCTTCTATATTTATGTTTAAAATCAAGGAGCTTCTAGGTTTTTATTTGTTTATTTAGGTACAACTTTTATATAGCTGCCTATTTTACAAGAAACTCTGGGCAGCTCAGGGTACTTGTTTTTTCCCTTTTTTCTAGGAGGGCTTTAATCCAAATGCTATGAATCAGTCACATGCTTCCAGAGATTATAAATGTAAGTGAGATGTTTTATGATGTTGAAAATCGACAAATGATGATTAGAAAGCTTGCCTTTGATCCTTGCACTCCTTCAGGTCCTTGATCTCCAGGCACTCCTTGGGGCCCCTGTTAAAATATAAAACCATGATAAAGATCTTCAAAGCCTCAAATTAAGATGATAGGTAAATAAGGATACGATCAACTGACTGTAATAAACAGTAATAGTTGAGTAGTTAGATCATTTATCTGTATATCTGAAAATTGGTTACATTCACACAGCAGTGTTAATTTTTTATTTCAAACCATCTGTAAATTTATAAAAAAAAATAGTGTCCTGGGAATAGCTTAATAAAGATCAACAAGAGAACAATGTTGGTATCAGCAGTGTTACCTTCTTTCAGTGATTAGACTCCTGCAAATGGTCTGGATGGATCTTCTGAAATAGAAGGCAAGTTATGTCTGTTCTCCAGGTAACTTCTCTTTCTGTCCAGTTTTACTTATGCCTGTCTGTCTGTCCATCCATCATCTATCTATCTATCTATCTATCTATCTATCTATCTATCTATCTATCCATCCATCATCTATCTATCTATCATCTTCATCTTCATCATCATCCTCACCATCCTCATGTTTGTATAGCCTCCCAACTCATGTGAAAGTAATTCTGGGCAGTGTACTTATACATTGTTGCTGTTATGGACTAAGCCAACGCAGCGATACAACCCTAAACAGCTTTACTTTACAGCAGGCTTGTAATCCTGCACTTCTCATTGGCCCGCGAATAGCAAGTCGTGATTGGTTGTTTTTGGCCAGTCTGATTGGCTGTTAAACGGGCCTCTCTTATTGGACGCTTGTGAAAGCAGCAAACTCAAATCATTGGTTGTTTTGACAGCAGCCAGCTCTATAAAAGAGCTGCTGCTACCCGACTATTTGCTCTGTTCTTATTTTACAATAAAGAGTTGAAGTCACCGTTCGATGTCTCGTCTCCGTTCCTTGCGCCCATGCCCAGGACTTAACACTGGCGACGAGGATGGGATTCGGAGACGATAGAGCTGACTAAGTACGCATCGAACAAGACAGAGCACATGGCTAAAGAGCGCACGCAACAAATGGCAAAATGACCAGCAGCGCCATACCACCGCTCCATTCAACCCAGCAACCGAAGACTGGGACTCGTATATAGATCGCTTCCAGATGTTCCTGGAGACCAACAATTTAAAAGATGCTATGCCTGGCAAGAAACGAGCGGTGTTCCTGACTCATTGCGGCCCCGCCATTTTCAAAATGGCTAAAGCACTGGCAAAACTGGCAGAAGTGAAGACCATGGATTGGGATACCCTCACCCCAATCCTCCGGGCCCATTACGCACCTGCAGTACCTACACTGACACAAAGACACGAATTTTACCAGAGGGGCCAACGAAAGGACGAGAGTGTTGGAAATTTCGTAGCCGACCTCCGGAACCTAGGAGGCCTTTGGGGTTTTGCAAACCTCGAGGAAGCCCTAAGAGACCGCATAGTTCTGGGATTAAATGTACCACATGTACAGAGTAAACTGATGGCGAAAGGAGACATCAGCCTTACAGATGTCATCGCCGAAGCTACTGCCGCAGAAACAACCAGGAAGTCAGCCGCTCGAATGCACCGAGCGAACGCACTGCTTCGCCAACTCACCAACGAGAACCCACTCGCCACTGAGAAACACGCTACCACCACCCACCACGAAGACCTCGAGTCATCCTCAGACAGTGAGGAAGAGGAGGTCAATCAGGTCCGCTCGGAACGAGAGCAAAGGAACCAGAGACGTCCGCGCCAATGTGCTGGTTGCGGGGCAAACCACCCGCGATCGGACTGCAAATTCCTCGACGCACTCTGCCATATCTGCAGAAAAAGAGGCCACATCGCGAAAGTCTGCAGAAGCAAATGAGAGTCCAGTCCCAGCCGAAGGGAGAACAACCTCCGTCGGGAGATAGGCAAACCTCCTGAGAACCAGGACCGTCTGAACCACCAATGGAACAACCACTACTACTACAGAAATCAAGCACCTGCCCTTTCAACGAGACGAGAAGAGGCCCACCAAACCATTACTATCGGCCACGCTTCATCGTTCGATGCAAAAAAGATCCGCGTAAGGGTTACTATTGAGAATCGACCATGCGTGATGGAAGTCGATTCGGGATCATCCCTATCGATGGTATCCTGGAAAACCCTCAAACAGCTGATCCCTGCCATCTGCCGCCAGGACCTCAGCACTCAGCGAGTCATCCTAAAAGACTACCAGGGAAACAGAATTCCAGTTGTTGGTTCCAGCCACATCCAAGTATCCTTCAAGGACCGCACCGCGATGCTTCCCCTGATTGTCATTGATCTTGACCGACCCAGCTTGTTAGGGTTACAGTGGTTCGCCCCACTCGGGATTGAACTAGCCGGCATACACCAAACCAGAAGTGATGACTGGGAAGAGGCTCTCATCCAGGAATTCCAGGACATGTTCACAGGAACATTAGGTAAATACAAGGGGACCCCTGTATTGTTTAATCTCAGCCCCGATATNTAAGTACAAGGGGCCCCTTATATCATTTAATCTCAGCCCCGATGTAGCTCCCATTCGGCTTAAGCCTCGTCGGGTACCTTTTGCCTTAAAGCTGAAGATCGACGAGCAGCTAGATAAACTGATAGCCCAGGGCGTATTGGAACCGATTGACCATGCC
>BHEV01038540.1:0-17405 GCA_004319985.1 Emydocephalus ijimae
GTAAAAGATTAACTTTGCTCCACACCATTGAGTCTGAGTTTTACTTTCTTGGGATTTAAAAGGAGCGCAGACTGACAGCTTGGCTTGGTTTGTATCACATCAAATCACATTGCTTTTTTAAGCTTTTTTTAAAATTTCAACTTGCTCTCACATAGTTTAACAGATAACAGATAATCAGAGTTGGAAGGGACCTTGTAGGTCATCTAGTCCAACCTCCTGCCCTTGCAGGAGACTCTACAGCATTTCTGACAAATGGCAATCCAATCTATTATTGAAAGTCTCCAGTGATGAACCTCCCACAACTTCCATAGGCAAGCTGTTCCATTGATTGATTGTTCTCACTATCAGAAAATGTTTCCTTATTTCTAGGTTGAATCTCTCCTTGATCAGGTTCCATCCATTATTCCTTGTCTGGCCTTTGGGTGCTTTAGAAAATAGCTTGACCCCTTCCTTTCTGTGGCAGCCCCTAAAATATTGGAAGACCGCTATCATGTCTCCCCTGGTCCTTCTCTTCACTAGACTAGCCAAGCCCACTTCCTGTAATGGTTCCTCATATATTTTAGTCTCCAGGCCCCTAATCATCTTGGTTGTTCTTCTCTGCACATTTTTCTGGAGTCTCAACATCTTTTTATAGTGTAGTGACCAAAACTGGGTACAGTATTCTAGGTGTGGTCTTACTAAGGCTTTATAGAGTGGTATTAGTACCTCACTTGATCTTGATTATATCCCTCTGTTAATGCAGCTTGGTATTGCATTGGGTTTTTTGGCTGTCATGGCACACTGCTGGCTGATATTTAGCTGGTTGTCCACTAAGACTCCATGATTCCTTTCACAGTTACAGCCTGGTTTCATCCAATCTATATGTGGACTTTTGGTTTTTCTTGCCTAAGTTTACTTTTCTCTACATTGAATTTCATTTTCTTAAATATGCCCCAGTGTTCTAGTCCGTCAAGAACCATCTGGATCTTGAGCCTATCTTCTTGGGTGTTAGCTATTCCTGCCAGCTTAGTAACATCTGCAAATTTGGTAAGTTTCCCTTCTATTGTCTCATCTACCTTGTTAATGAAGATATTGAGGAGTACTAGGCCTAAGACGGAACCTTGTGGCAGCCCACTGCTTACTTCCCTCCATGTAGACTTAGACCCTTTTCCGGACTAGCAGGCTTGAAAGCCTGCAAAGCGGATTGGTCCGCTAACAGTGGGTCATGATTGGTCACTCCAGACTGATCCAATTGGCTATTTAACAGGCTGCTGCAATTGGGCGAACCAAGCGCGGGAAGCTCAAACTGTCATTGGCCATATAGCCGCAGCCAGTTCTATAAAAGGGGCTGCTGCGGCTAGGAGCATTTGCTCAGATCAGAAGTCATTAATAAAGAGCTGTAGTCACTTTCTGAGTCTCATCTCCGTTCTTGGACCCATCCTTCCAGACATAACAGACCCATTAAGGACTCCTCATTGAATACAGTTTGTCTGCCAGTTGCGAATCCATCTGGTGCTGCTGCTATCTATCCCACTTTTTTTCTAGCTTACCATAAAGTAGGTTTTTCATGAAACATTGGGAAACCACTAAACAAATCTAGTTTCCCATTGGTCAAGTTTGAATACTTTTTGGTGTTCTCTTCACTTTCTCTGTACTACAGTGTCAATAATCAGGGATTGAATTCAAACAGATTTGTGAGAGATTTGGAGGAGGAAGCATGAGACATATTAAACTGCCCTCTTCTCAGAGAGTGAAGCACCATAAATTCTTCTCAGTACAGCAGAGGAAGATAACTTGGTTCGTTTAAAAATATCTTTGAGGAATTTCAGAGTGGAAGCAGGATATGTAAAATGTCATCATGAAACTTTGCATTAACTTCCATATTTTGAATGATAAAAGACACAAGATCATAAAAATGATAAAGGCACAAAATACTTCTTGAAATCCCTTCATCTATTTCCAATATAACGTCAAACCAAATTCCCAAGAAACAATTGACAATACTAAAAATTACTCTCTTGGCAGTAAAATTTATAGAATGATGATTCTCAGTACAGAAGAAAACTGTCCAAACATTATGGCATGTTGTATTTCACTTTCCATGTGGCAAGATAACTGAGATAACTGTAACTAAAAGGTTCCATCTCTCAAGCCTAACCATTAGTTCCAAACAACAAAATGCCATCAGCATAATTAATAAATAAAAGCCCTTGTCAGTTTAAATGTCTTTCTAACAACTGCTGATCAATTTCATTTTCTTGAAACGTAGGCAGCTACTTTTCAAACAGTGCTCCTAAATTATTTCTAAACCTAAATGTAAGTAATAGTCTCCATTTATTTTCTTATTCTTTACATGGCTTAACTTGATTACCAAATACCAAGTCAGTTTATATCTGAGGTTTCCTCAGTCTGCACCCTCTCATTACTTAAGCTAATTGTCCATTTCTTGGATAATAGCAGGATTTCAACATTATTTGGCAGTTTCAAGACACTTTTACAGATGCAGTTGACTTAAACAGTTTCCCCATTAACTGGTTTTTGAACAAAGAACCACATGATTAAATATTGGTTTCCTTTCTTTCCAGATCTGCCAATTTTACCATTTTCAGTCTCAACTGGTTTGCTACTATGTAGTGCACATGTTCTTAATTGATTTCTAATTTTGAATGTTCATCTTTTATAAAGTCCTGTATCAAGATTATTTGAAAGGGAGGGGATCATCTGTAGTCTGAAATAAACTCCAACCCTCAAGGCAAAGCTTAAGTGGTGTGACATTCATTGCCAGGAATGTTTCCCTAGCCCACTTCCTACCCATGGTCCACTACCACCAAACTCCATACCCGACTCCCTAAAGGATCCTCTCAATATGTCTTTGGAAGATGTTACCTGCTCTTCAAGCATACTTTATGCTTTAATTTCTCACAGTCTCATTATTCCCCCTCTGATTATTTACTGTAGTTTTAACTTTGCCACAGAGCTCTTCCAGTGGATGTGACTGCTGGGAAGAAGTAGTATAAAATCAAATTTAAGCTATTAGTTAAAACCATGGAAAAAAGCAAAAAATAATTTCTTAAGTTTGTATTTTTTTCAAATTAAATACTGTGGGATGCTACTTAGAATAAGAATGACTTTGTCTGATGACTCAATATCAGCATAGGTTGAGTCTTGATAAAAGAAAGGTAGATGTAGCAATTGAGTGTCAAACTCAAGGTCATTGAGGACTGCATCAGGGTTGTGTTTGACTTCAGGGGCCCAGGGTGGGCTTGGCCATGGTGGACATGACCAGCTTGAGGTCACTTGTGTTGAAGATGCCTGTTGTGGCCCGAACATTCTGCCAGCAAAAACGGGCTCCTGAGCTCTATTTTTGGCTGCAACAGCCTCCTGCAACCCTTTGCCAGCAAAAACAGAGCTGGGGGGGGCACACATGAAGTCTCCCTGAGCTCTGTTTTTGCTGGCAGAGGACTGAAGGAGGCCACTGGGGCCAAAAATGGAGCCTGGAGCCCCATTTTCATTGGTAGAAGCACCACGGGCCATTCCCACTGGTGGGATTCAATTTTTTTTTGCCACCGGTTCTGTGCACTTGGCTTGGTGGACATGGCAGGGAAAGGATACTGTAAAATCTCCAGTCAGAGGTGGTATTTGCTAGTTCTTCAAACTACTCAAAATCTCCACTATCGGTTCTCCGGAACTGGTTAGAACCTGCTGAATACCACCAGTCCTTTGCTGTTTCCAGGGTGGACCCATCGGCCAGATCTAAGTGTTGTGAATGAATAATGTATAATAAAGTTATCTTGAGCTTGAAGTCAAATGCAGGGTTCTGGCCCTGCACTTCTGATTGGCTGTTAAATGGCAAGATCAGATTGGTCCGTTCAGGAGAATCTGATTGGCCATTAACGAACCGTTCTCATTGGTCAATGGAGCTAGCGCTCCCAGGTTTTCATTGGTTAAATAGTTAGTAAGTTGCCAATATAAGGAAGGCTGTTGCAGCCATTGAGTTTGAGCTGTCACACCATGTAAATAAAGAGTTGAAGTCCACCGTTTCAGCAGCTCGTCTCCATTATTTCTCACCCATGCTCCAAACTTAACACTGGCGACGAGGATGGGATGTGGAGACGTCAGAGCTAACTGAACAATGAAGAAGATAACCGAGCACATGGCTGAAAAGCGCACAATGGTGGAACCATGTCCGGCGGCGTCATACCACCCGCTCCATTCGACCCAGCGCAAGAAGACTGGGACTCCTACATGGATCGTTTCCAAATGTTCTTGGCAACCAACAATTTGAAGGATGCCACAACCGGGAAGAAACGGGTGGTATTCCTAATGCATTGCGAGCCGACCGTATTGAAGATGGCTAAGGCACTAGCGAAACCGGCAGAAGTAAAGTCTATGGGACATCCTCGAACCCCTACTGAGAGCCCACTATGCACCGACTGTGCCAACCCTTGTGAGGCACCATGAATTTTACCAGAGGGACCAGCAAAAAGGAGAGAGCATTGCAGATTTTGTCGCAGATCTTCGGAATCTGGGAGGCCTATGTGATTTTGCTGACCTCAAAGAAGCCATGAGAGACCGAGTAATTCTGGGTTTAGACTCACCGCACACGCAGAATAAGCTGATGGCGAAGGGCGACATCAGCCTAAAAGACGCCATCGCTGAAGCAACTGCAGCGGAAGCAACCAAGAAGTCAGCTGTCCGAATGTGCCGTAGCCGTGCCCTGGTTCACCAACCGACCAGCGAACTTTTACCCAAGACAGAAGGGCAGCTAGTAACGGCCCACCATGAAGACCTCTCTTCGTCATCAGACAGCGACGAAGAAGAGGTCCATCGACTGCGGTCCGATCGGGACCATTACCCGAAGTCCCAACACCCGTGCGCTGGCTGTTGGGCCAGCCATCCCAGATTCAAATGCAAATTCCGCGACGCGCTCTGCCATGAGTGCGGGAAACGAGGCCACATCGGACGGGTCTGTAGAAGTCTCCTAGGACCCAGCCAGACGTCGAAGGGGGCCAACTATCGCCAACCGACAGGAAACCGTCCTGTAAGGCAAGAACCAATGAACCATTCCTACAGAAACCGAACCTTAAACCGCCCCACGAAGCAAGAAGAGGCTCACCAAACTATTACTATCGGTCACGCCTCTTCCTTGGATGCGAAGAAAATCCGAATTAAAGTGNTGGGCCAGCCATCCCAGATTCAAATGCAAATTCCGCGACGCGCTCTGCCATGAGTGCGGGAAACGAGGCCACATCGGACGGGTCTGTAGAAGTCTCCTAGGACCCAGCCAGACGTCGAAGGGGGCCAACTATCGCCAACCGACAGGAAACCGTCCTGTAAGGCAAGAACCAATGAACCATTCCTACAGAAACCGAACCTTAAACCGCCCCACGAAGCAAGAAGAGGCTCACCAAACTATTACTATCGGTCACGCCTCTTCCTTGGATGCGAAGAAAATCCGAATTAAAGTGGCCATCGAAAATCAGCCCTGCCAGATGGAAGTCGACTCAGGATCGTCTCTCTCGATGGTTTCCTGGAAGACCCTCAAGCAACTCATTCCTACTATCCGGCACCAGGATCTCCGTTCCCAAAGACTCATCCTTAAAGACTATCAGGGGAATAGGATTCCAGTCGTAGGAACCAGTTGAGTCTGCGTCACATTCAAAAACCGCACAGCGTACTTACCCCTGACGGTGATCGACAAGGACCAGCCTAGCCTGTTAGGCCTCCAATGGTTCATGCCACTCGGCATTGAAGTGGCAGGCATTAACCGAATCGGCAGCAATGACTGGGAAGAGGACCTTGTCCATGAATTCAAGGACGTCTTCACAGAAAAGATAGGCGAGTACAAAGGGACCTCAATATCATTTAACCTTAATCCAAAAATAGCTCCCATCCGCCTTAAGCCCCGTTGAGTTCCATTTGCCCTAAAACCAAAAATCGATGAACTGCTTGATAAGTTAATAACCCAGGGAGTGTTAGAGCCAACCGATCACCCTCCCTGGGAGACCCCAATCGTGACCCCTATGAAGCCGGATGGGTCGCTTAGAATTTGTGGGGACAACCGAGCCACCCTGAACCACGCCCTACAGCAAAACGCATATCCGGTGCCGGTGGTGCAGCACCTCCTTCATTCCCTGGGGGGCGGAAAAGTCTTTGCTAAACTAGACTTAGCTCAGGCGTACCAGCAACTGCCGGTTGATGAAAAAACGGCACAGGCACAGACGATCGTGATGCACTGAGGTGCCTTTAAATGAACACGGCTCCAATTCGGAGTGAGTGTAGCCCCGGGAATTTTCCAGAGCCTGATGGAAAGACTATTACAAGGGATTAAAGGCGTTGTCCCCTACGTTGACGATGTGTTAATTGTTGCCCCTACTTCAAAAATTTTACGGGATCGTTTGAAATTGGTTCTCCAGAAATTCAAAGATGCAGGTCTTAAAGTGAAGAAAAATAAGTATAACCTGTGTACAGATCATGTCGAATTTTTAGGGAATTTAATTGACAGTCAGGGCATTCACCCGACTGAAAGTAAATTGAGAGCAATAAAAAACGCTCCCCGACCCCGGAATAAGGCCGACCTCCAGGCGTTTCTAGGCCTTATCAACTTTTATAATGTATTCCTGCCGCACAAAGCGACTGATGCTGAACCCTTACATCGTTTACTGGACAAAAAAGTTATTTGGGTATGGGGTCATAGAGAAGAGCAGGCGTTCCGTAATGTGAAAAAACTACTGACTTCTGACGCTGTACTAATGCAGTACAATGAGACCTTGCCGTTAACTATCATGTGTGATGCATCGCCTTTCGGAGTGGGCACCATTTTGAGTCATGTTCTGCCTAACGGTAGCGAAGCCCCTGTTGCCTATTTTTCAAAGACGCTTTCAAAAACTGAGCGAAATTATAGCCAGATTGATAAGGAAGCCCTTGCAATTGTGTCTGCTGTCAAAAGATTCCATGAGTATGTGTACGGCCGGGCTTTTACTACAGTGACTGACCACAAACCTTTGCTGGGAATAATAGCGGGAGATAAGCTATATATTATCCCCCTATATATTATCCCCCAGAATGACTCGCTGGTCAGAATTCTTGGCTGCTTATAATTATCGGCTGCAATACCGCCCAGGGAAAGCCATTCCCCATGCCGACGCATTAAGCTTAGCACCGCTTCCAGAAACTATCGACAACCCCGCGCCTACAATGACAACGTTACAGATCAAGGCACTTCGGACACCGCCATTAACTGCCCGTGATATCGCGAGAGAAACAAAACGCGACCCCGCCTTAGCACGAGTCCTCAGTTGGGTGGAACGCAGATGGACATTGGACCAAGTACCAGACAACTTCACACCATTCAAAAGCCAACAAACAGAGTTGTTTTCTCAAAAGAGCTGCATCATCTGGGGTGATAGAGTCTTCATCCCAGAGTGACTCCGACAAACAGTACCGAGAACCTTGCACGATGGCCACCCCGGCATCATGCGCATGAAAGCCCTCGCACGAAGCTACGCATGGTGGCCAGGCATCGACAAGCAAATCGAGACTTGGGTCAAAGCTTGTCATAGATGCCAGGAAGTGAGCAACGTGCCACCAAAGGCAATCCCAACCGAATGGGAAACACCACGGGGACCTTGGTCCCATATCCATCTGGACTTTGCCAGGCTGACCAAAGGCCACACCTTCCTGCTAACCGTGGACACCTACTCGAACTGGCTCGAGATCCACCGAATGAAGAATACGACAACCGAAGCGGTTATTGAGAAACTGGAGAGACTGTTTGCAACCCACGGATTACCAGACGTTCTAGTATCCAACAACGGGCCCCAATTTACCGCGCTGTCTTTTGAACAGTACCTGGTGGACCGCGGTATTCGACATGTGCTGACTTGGCCTGCACATCCTGCGGCCAACGGGAGGGCCAAGCGCATGGTACAATTGGTCAAGAAAACACTACAAAAAGTGGTCTATGACAACATCGACAAAAAGATAAACCGAATCCTCTTTTTACAGCATATCACTCCGCACAGCGTCACCAACAAAACTCCCGCCGAGCTGCTAATGGGACGAAAGCTCCGCTCCCACCTCGACCGGTTACACCCAGCATACGCACCGGAGAAACCACAGGGATCCAGCGGCCAATGCCGTACTTTCCAGGTAGGTGACCTGGTATTCGCTAAAAATTTATCAGGCGATCCGTTGTGGGTAGAAGCGACTGTGGTCCGTATAACCGGCCCAAGATCATACCTTGTACAATGCCGTGATGATAGATTATGGAAGCGCCATATCGATCAACTACGATCAAGGCTGCGGTCAGGGATCTCCGAATCCCCTGATAACCAAACTGACGGGGGGGAGATACAGAGGAAGATGAACTAGGGGAACTTCAATTAACAGAAAACCTTTTTGAAGGGAACAATAGCAGAACGGAAACTCGAGAAGAGGAATCAGAGATGGGAGTGAGATCACTTCAGGGTAATACCAAAGATGTTGGTGACAACGAAAACTCAAACTCAGAGTCAGAAACACCCCTTTCGCCAAACAACGCCGTACCTCAAAAAGAGTGCAGCCAAATACCAGCTGCACAATGGAAATCAAATAGACTAACGAAACAACCTTCCTACCTCAAGGACTACGTAACCGCACCCGTAAACGAAACCCACGGTGAAGGGGTGTTGTGAATGAATAATGTATAATAAAGTTATCTTGAGCTTGAAGTCAAATGCAGGGTTCTGGCCCTGCACTTCTGATTGGCTGTTACATGGCAAGATCAGATTGGTCCGTTCAGGAGAATCTGATTGGCCATTAACGAACCGTTCTCATTGGTCAACAGAGCTAGCGCTCCCAGGTTTTCATTGGTTAAATAGTTAGTAAGTTGCCTATATAAGGAAGGCTGTCGCAGCCATTGAGTTTGAGCTGTCACACTATGTAAATAAAGAGTTGAAGTCCACTGTTTCAGCGGCTCGTCTCCATTATTTCTCGCCCATGCTCCAAACTTAACACTGGCGACGAGGATGGGATGTGGAGACGTCAGAGCTAACTGAACAACGAAAAAGATAACCGAGCACGTGGCTGAAAAGCGCACAATGGCGGAACCATGTCCAGCGGCGTCATACCACCTGCTCCATTTGACCCAGCGCAAGAAGACTGGGACTCCTACATGCATCGTTTCCAAAAGTTCTTGGAAACCAACAATTTGAAGGATGCCACAACCGGGAAAAAACGGGTGGTATTCCTAACGAATTGCGGGCCGACCGTATTGAAGATGGCTAAGGCACTAGCGAAACCGGCAGAAGTAAAGTCTATGGACTGGGACGTCCTTGAACCCCTACTGAGAGCCCACTATGCACCGACCGTGCCAACCCTTGTGAGGCGCCATGAATTTTACCAGAGGGACCAGTGGAAAGGAGAGAGCGTTGCAGATTTTGTCACAGATCTCCAGAATCTGGGAGGCCTTTGTAATTTTGCCGACCTCGAAGAAGCCCTGAGAGACCGAGTAATTCTGGGTTTAGAGTCAATGCCCAAAGAGATGGAGATGCTGTAGATGGTAAGAAAGATCTCCTCTAATATTGATGCCATAGATGTTTATTGAGATACTCTGCCTGATAGTGTTTGCATTCACAAAACATTGTATAAATCTGAGCTTTTATCACCACACTAGAAAGTGGGAGAGTGGGAGCTCTAGTCCCACTATAACTATAAAAGTCACATGTGATTGTTGAAGGCAAAGTCTCGTTATACTGCATTAAAACAGCATCTGAAGTTAATAGGTTTTTCACTTGTCAGAACACGTGCTCTTCTCGGTGCCCCCAGTCCCAGGTTGCTTTTTTGTCTAGAAGCCGATGTAGGGGCTCAGCTACGATCACTTTGTGGGGCAGGAAGTTGTTGTAAAAATTAATAAGCCCCAGGAAAGCTTGGAGATCAGTCTTATTTCTGGGTCTTGGGGCGTTCTTGATTGCCCTTAACTTGCTATTGGTGGGGTGAATGCCTTGCTTATCGATTAAGCACCCCAGGAACTCTACCTTATCTGTACACAGTTGACATTTATTTTTTTTAACCTTAAGGCCAGAGTCTTTAAATTTCTGGAGAACCAGTCTAAGACGCTCCTTTACTATTTCTCTATTCGGGGCAGCAATTAAACTGTCATCAAAGTATGGTACGACCCCTTTTATCCCCTGTAATAGTCTCTCCATCAAGCTCTGAAAAATCCCTGGGGCTACGCTAACTCCGAATTGGAGTTGGTTGCACTTAAAAGCACCTCGGTGCGTAACAATCGTTTGTGCCTCTGCTGTCTTTTATCAACAGGCAGTTGTTGGTACACCTGTGCTAAATCCAATTTAGCGAAGACTTTTCTGCCCCCCAGGGAATGGAGGAGGTGTTGTACCACCAGTACCAGATAAGCGTTCTGTTGAAGAGCGTGATTCAGGGTGGCACGGTAGTCCCCACAAATCCTTAACAATCCATCCGGTTTGATGGGTGTTTCGATTGGGATTTCCCAAGGAGCGTGGTCGGTTGGTTCTAAAACACCCTGGGCTATTAATTTATCAAGCTGCTCGTCAATCTTTGGTTTAAGAGCAAACGGTACTCGACGAGGCTTAAGGCGGATGGGGGCTACTTCAGGGTTAAGGTTAAATGATATCGGGGTCCCCTTGTACTCACCTAGTTTGTCTGCAAAGACGTCCTGGAATTCCTGCACGAGGGCCTCCTCCCAGTCGTCGCTGCTGGTTTGGTGAATGCCGGCTACCTCAATCCCAAGTGGAGCGAACCATTGAAGGCCTAACAAGCTAGGCCAATCACGGTCGACGACGGTCAATTGTAAAGATGCAGTACGATTTTTGAATGAGACCTGGACTAGGCTGGATCCAATGACCGGAATTCGGTTTCCCTGATAGTCCTTGAGTATGATTCTTTGGATTCTGAGGTCTTGCCATCGGGCGGCTGGGATTAATTGTTTAAGAGTCTTCCATGAAACCATCGAGAGGGACGATCCTGAATCGACTTCCATCACGCAGGGCTGGTTTTCGATGGCGACCTTCACTCGGATCTTCGTTGCGTCTAATGATGAAGCGTGACCAATCATAATGGTTTGGTGTGCCTCTTCTTGTTTCGTTGAATGGGCTAGTGGTTTATTTCTGTAGGAGTGGTTGTTCCATTGCTGGTTCAAATGTTCCCGAGTCACAGGACGACTTCCTGTGGTTTGGCGGTAGTTGGTCCCCCTCTGAAGTGGGCTGGATCTTTGCTTGCTTCTACAGACCTTTCCGATGTGGCCTCTCTTCCCACAAACATGGCAGAGCGCATCAAGGAATTTGCAATCTGATCGTGGGTGGTTTGCCCCACAACCAGCGCATTGATACTGCAATCTCTGATTACGCTGGTGGCGTTGGTCTCGTTCAGACCGGAGCCGGTTGACCTCTTCCTCATCACTTTCTGATGACGATTCGAGGTCCTCGTGGTGGGTTGCCATTGCATGTCCCTCAAGGCGAGGTTTCGCCGGCGAGTTGGCGGAGCGGGGCATTGGTGCGGTGCATTCGGGCAGCCAACTTGCTGGTTGCTTCTGCTGCAGTAGCGTCAGCGATGACATCTGTAAGGCTGATGTCACCTTTCACCATCAGCTTACTCTGCACATGCGGTGCATCTAATCCCAGAACTATTCGGTCTCTCAGGGCTTCTTCGAGGTCGGCGAACCCACAGAGGCCTCCCAGGTTCCGGAGATCCGCGATGAAATCTGCAATGCTCTCTCCTTTCCGCTGGTCTCTCTGGTAAAATTCATGTCTTCGGACAAGTGTTGGTACGGTAGGTGCATAGTGGGCCCGTAGGAGGGGCTCGAGGACGTCCCAGTCCATGGATTTCACCCAGCCAGTTTCGCCAGTGCCTTAGCCATCTTAAAAACGGCAGGACCGCAGTGAGTCAGGAATACCGCTCTCTTTTTCCCAGTAGTGGCATCCTTCAAGTTGTTGGTCTCCAGAAACATCTGGAACCAGTCCATATATGAGTCCCAGTCTTCTTGTGCCGGGTCGAATGGAGCGGGTGGTATGGTGGTGCCGGACATGGTTTCCGCCGTTGATGCGCCTTCAGCCATGTGCTCTGTTTGCTGCTCTGTAGTGTTCAGTCAGCTCTGACATCTCTGCATCCCATCCTCGTCGCCAGTGTTAAGTTCTGCGCATGGGTGCAAGGAACGGAGACGAGACGGTGAACAGTGAACTTCAACTCTATATTAAACATTCTGAACAGAGCAAAAACCCAGGGCAGCAGCAGCACTTTTATAGGCAAGCTGTTGATCTAGTAACCAATAAGAAATGTGGAGTGTTCACCCCCTTAACCAATGGGAGTGGCTCATTAACAGCCAATCAGATTCTCCTGAACGGACCATTCCGATATCACTATTATCGGTCAATCAGAAGTGCAGGGCTAGAACCCTGCTATTTTCTAAAGGTTTTGACAAACTTTATTTGAGCATTTTTATTAGTTCATAACAATAAAGGTGTCGGGTTTATTTCGATGCTTTCAATGCAAGGCATTGAATTGCCCAGTGCCACAGGGCATTGAATTGCCCAGTGCCACTGCTTTCAGTTCAATGACCTCACCAAGTGACATCAGCATTTGGCCGTGGTAGATTGGGGCCACATCCATGGCAGACTCCATAGCATTCTAGAGGGGTGATATAGGTGGATACCAACATGGAGACAGTGAGGTCAACCAAGAGAAAACCAGGCCATTTCATAGAAAATACCCTCGAAAGCTGGTGGGAGGGAGGAATGTAATAGCCTCACATTGTCTCATGTGCTCTCTTTTTTTCCAGGTGGATCTGTGGTAGAAAGAGTCGCATGTTGGGCTCCAGAGGTCCAGCTGGGCTTGCTGCATGATCTGGAGTTTGATACATCAGAGGGACTGGCCAGGGTGTCAGGTGGAAAGCTGCCATGATCATGAACAATGGCATCGGCAACCTCTCATGTAGCTGCCCCCGTTGCTCTTACCAGCCTGGATGTCTGCTGCCGATCCCACAGACTACTTACCAGCCTCCCAGATGGCCGAGCAGATTGAGAAGAGCAGAATGGACTTGAAAGGGAAGTGATTGGAATGCTGGGTGAGGAGGGGACTGGCTTCACACAAACAATGCACTGGGGGAACAGATGGGTGGGAATGGCACACAAAGAGGGGGTGGATGGGGAGAAGGGAATACAGAGGGAAATACAGACATAGGGCTAGGTGATGTGACATAGGCATGGGGTGGAGGTGCATGGGATGTTAGATACTTTGATGGATGTTAGGCAGGTAAGGACGCTTGGGAGGGGCTCGATTAGCAAAGGTATATATTAAGCGCTGAGAGGCAGAAGCTCTCAGTGCTAACTTTGATTGGGATATCCGTTCTTGCCGCTCAGGACTGGAATACTTGAATAAACCAAGTTTCTACGAAGCCTGTGAGTAACGTTTGTTCTTGCACGTAATCCTCCAGTACCTTGTGGAGGCTGAGAGAATGTAAATAAGTGAATTATAATTCAAATTGTATTGCTCTGTTTGTCTGCTTCCCAGTCTGGTCTACTCTGAAGGGTTCATATCTCTTAATGAAAGACACTCTTAAATACAAGTTTGATTTAGGGCCTTGCTTCATCATTTTTTTCCTAGGGTTCTTGAGCAAACAGCTACAATATTAAATGTTGACTATAATATTAATAATAATAATAATAATAATAATAATAATAATACTTTATCTGTGGTCACAGGCTAAAACACAAGTACAACAAAAGAAGAACATGGGAAAATTAATCATGAACAATTGGTCACCAAAAACTTGACTAAGGGGAATTACACTGTTCTCCTCTGATGGTTACAGCTCTTTAAAAAAAATGGAAACCAAAGAAGTGATATATGAGGAGCAATCCCCTAGACAATATAAGAAAAAATTACTAACATTGGGTCTAGAAGGGTCTGTTTCAAGGAGAGACAGTAACTTAGATCTGTCTGCTTTATACATAGGGCAATATAAAAGGACATGCTCCACAGTTTCAACCTCAACTCTGTCACAGGGGCATAGCCGCTCGTTAATCGGGAGCCTCTTAAATCGCCCATCCAGTAGTGCTGAGGGCAAGACATTAAAGCGAGCTCGGGAGAAAGCTCACTTGGGAATGGTTAGAGTGTAAAAATAGGAAGCCATCCTCAGTCCGTAATTATTAAATTGGCTGAAGATCAGAGGGGAGCNCTGTTCTCCTCTGATGGTTACAGCTCTTTAAAAAAAATGGAAACCAAAGAAGTGATATATGAGGAGCAATCCCCTAGACAATATAAGAAAAAATTACTAACATTGGGTCTAGAAGGGTCTGTTTCAAGGAGAGACAGTAACTTAGATCTGCCTGCTTTATACATAGGGCAATATAAAAGGACATGCTCCACAGTTTCAACCTCAACTCTGTCACAGGGGCATAGCCGCTCGTTAATCGGGAGCCTCTTAAATCGCCCATCCAGTAGTGCTGAGGGCAAGACATTAAAGCGAGCTCGGGAGAAAGCTCACTTGGGAATGGTTAGAGTGTAAAAATAGGAAGCCATCCTCAGTCCGTAATTATTAAATTGGCTGAAGATCAGAGGGGAGCAAGTTTTGTTAGCTCTGGCTCATAGATATTGCAAGTCAATGTCCACAAGCCATTGGACAATCCAAAATTGGGTGTCTGTAAGGCCATAATCTCCCAGGGCATCCCCATAAAACCTAGCAGGTATAATTTCTTCATCAGCTCCCTCTCCCAATGAGAAATATGAGAGTCAGCAAACACCAGGGAGAGGTAGCTACCAGGAAATGACAGAAAAAGCACCCCAAACCACCATTTAAAGGTGTTAATCCACGCTATACATTCAACTGATCGAGTGCCCAGTTCCAGGTACATCGGAGCAAAACCAACACAAGGAGGAAGACCCAGAAGTTTTCTAAGAAAGACAGCCTGGGTTCTTTCAATACAATCCTTGAAGTCCCATATCCATATGGGAATTCCATAAAGAGTTTGAGCCAAAGTTTTGGCTTTGTAAATACACAGAGCAGAAGGAATAAACTGGCCTNAATCCAAAATTGGGTGTCTGTAAGGCCATAATCTCCCAGGGCATCCCCATAAAACCTAGCAGGTATAATTTCTTCATCAGCTCCCTCTCCCAATGAGAAATATGAGAGTCAGCAAACACCAGGGAGAGGTAGCTACCAGGAAATGACAGAAAAAGCACCCCAAACCACCATTTAAAGGTGTTAATCCACGCTATACATTCAACTGATCGAGTGCCCAGTTCCAGGTACATCGGAGCAAAACCAACACAAGGAGGAAGACCCAGAAGTTTTCTAAGAAAGACAGCCTGGGTTCTTTCAATACAATCCTTGAAGTCCCATATCCATATGGGAATTCCATAAAGAGTTTGAGCCAAAGTTTTGGCTTTGTAAATACACAGAGCAGAAGGAATAAACTGGCCTCCTTGGGTATAAAAAAAAATCTTAAAATCTACTGGTGACTACAGGAGGCCTCCTGTAGTCACCAGCAGATTTTAAGATTTTTTTATTCAGCACCTGGGTTCAATGTCTAGTCCAAGCACTGGTGTTCTGAAACTGAATACCTAAATACTTAAAATGGAAAACCTGCTTAACAGTATTACCATTGATAGTCCAGTTATACAATTTCTGGCTCCAGAAAACACCAATACTTTGGATTTGTCGTAATGAAAAGACAAGTGATTCTCAGCATAGTAGAACCCAAATGCAGAAAGTAATCTTTTCAGACCTGGCCTTGACAATGAAAGGAGGACTGCATCATCAGCATAAAAAGAAGCAGGATCTTCGTAGTTGACAACTTTGGGGCATGGGACTCAATACGCCCAATGTGAAAGGCCAAGTCAGATAAGAATAAGTTAAACAAAAGGGGAGCCAGAACACAACCCTGCCTTATTCCCTTCTAAATTGGGATAGGATTTGAAAGTCCTCCCTGCAGACCACACCTGACCTGACTAGAGGTCTGGTTGTACAAGGATCTAATTAGGAACAGAAGACATCTATCGATAGAATTTTTGAGCAATTTTGATCACAACAGTCCCCTAGGGACTGAGTCAAACACTGACTTTAGGTCGATAAAAGCAGTCAAAAGTTTGCCACCTGGTATGGTAGTATATTTATCGACCAAGTGCGCTGAGACAAAGCAGTGGTCCAGTGTGGCACAGCCCACTTTAAACCCAATCTGTTCAGCACCAATAATATTGGACTCCTCAACCCAAATAAGGAATCTACATTGGAGATATTTAGCATACAGTTTCCCAATGATGGAGAGCAGGCTTATGGGGCGATAGTTGGCTGGATTGTTCCTATTTGCTCATTTAAAAACTGGAACAATAATTGCTAAGCTCCAGGAGGTAGGGATCCTGCCAGAGGTATTGATATGCATGAAGAGTCTTGCTAAGAGAGGAGTCTACCACTCAGGATTGGATTTCAGCAGATCAGGGGGTATAGCATCAGGGCCAGGGGCTACGCCTGACTTGATTTCGGAGATAAGCTTGGTAATCTCAGCATGAGTCACGGGTTGCCAGTCAGGAACTGCAGGAGGCAGCTATGGCCCAAGCACAGTCGAACTTGTTGATGCCTGGAAAATTGCCAAGAAATGGTTTTCCCAATCTCTGTTGGAAATACAGCAGAGTTCTTGATGACCCGGCAAGGAGCTGGCAACAATTTGCCAAAATAATCGAGTGTTCTTCTGCTGGATGGAGTGGAGAAGTAGATCCCACTTCTCTCTCTCTTTAGCTTTCTTTTTCTTAGCAATTAGTCCTTTATACTCCTGCTTCAAGCGATAGTAGTCCTCTGGTGGGCATATATCCCCTCAATTACGATAGAGCAGGTAAACCTGATTAATCTGGTTCCTGAGCAACAGACACTCTTTGTCAAACCAAGGATTACTTCTTGAATGATATGGACCACTCAGCCTACAGATGGCTCCTAGCTCCCTTTGAACACTATTAATTAGTGATTGAAAGGCCAAGATTGTCCCTGGGCCACTACTTGTTAGGGCCTGATTGTATAGGCTGAGACACTCCGGAGATGATAAAAAGGAGTGGAACTTTCTTTCAGTATTAGAAGACCATTTCATCCTCCTTGTATACGAGGCCACATAGGGATCTAATATCTGGGGGCCCCTAGGGAGGTGTATATTTGAGGAAAGCCCAATGATTGTAACCAGGGGGTAGTGGTTGCTCTCTGTAAGGCAGTCCACATACAAAGCATGGACTGCCTTTCTAAGAAGCTGGAATACCAGCAACAAATCAATAACACTACTTCCACATGAGGAACTAAAAGTAAACTCACCAGCTAGATTACCTAGGGTACTCCCATTAAGAATTATCTTATTGTGGAGAAGGCGGAGCCTCGTCACTGCGATACAGCTGCGATCTTGGGGCTCTGAGATCGCAGCTGATATCTTTGCCCC
>BHEV01038543.1:0-30624 GCA_004319985.1 Emydocephalus ijimae
TTCAGTATGATTAATAAAGAGTTGAAGTTCACTGTTCACTGCCTCGTCTCCGTTCCTTGCACCCATGCGCAGAACATAACACTAATGATTAGTCTTTTGCCTTTTTTCTATTAAAATTTTTTAGCAATTTAGCTTGTCTTCATTTCTAATTTCATTTTAGTTGTTGCTTTGCAAAATCATTTGGCTACATAAATTTATGGAATTATGAATAGCAAGCATTATAATTTGTAGACCAATTCTGTAAAAAATAGCATTATGTGCCAAGGCAGAAATACTTCTAAAATTGATCTCAAAAGTTTTATTCCAAATTTAAGGTAGGTTTGTAACAGGTCTATAGGCCAGGCATGAATAATATTTTAAGAGTCATAAACCACAGTTCATCTTTTTAACGTTCCAAAGGATCTTGTCCTGTAGCAATATCTTTAGTAAGAGTAGAAGTATATTTGGAGACACTTTTTCATATTTGGAAAATTTAAGTGTAAGATTTTGCTATTTTTATGGCAGATTTTGGTCATGGTGATTGAAGTGAGATGGGAGTGATTGGCCTCTGTCCTGACGTTTTTATTTTAACTCTTACCTCTTTCCCCATTCAAATGCAAAAATATAGTAAAAATCAGGCTCACAAATGAAAATTTGGAGCCATTTTTAAAAAATTTTAAATTTGGGAATAGGAAAAGCAGGTGTGGCTTCCAATTCTCACTTCTATTTTTTGGCAAGGATAAAGAAAAAAAAAATATCCCATCAAAATTGACTACACTATACTACAGATATTAGTTGCAGTTTCAAGGTTGAGGATCTATAATTCGAGAAGATGCAGACAATATGGTTTGGGAACTGCTCACTTCTGCTTACACACAAACTATTCCCATTACATACATGGTTTCATAATGTTCCTTTACAACATTCTGCATAAATATTAAGTCATGATTTGTTGACTAAACAATAGTTGACTGGGTTCATAGATTTCAGTAATGAATAATTATGATTTATAAGCCACAGTAATTGGGTTCACACACATTATGGAATAAGTCACATTAAGCCTTAGCATAATTCATTCAATCAACCATAAAGTTTTGCCTTAAATTGTGAGAACATTTGTTAAAATAATTTGACATGGCTGGTAATAATGGAAGAAAAAAAGGTAACTTTTTAAAATAATTTTCATATTCAAAAAATGGGTACTGCAAAATAGTATTCATTTCAGTAATCTGAAGTCTCCCCTGAATAGTTTTACCAAAATTCACTGTATTGCTTTTTCTATTAATAAAGAAAATATTTAGTGACTGACTAATCTACAGTATGTTTGCCTTTTGCTTATTGCCTTTAAAAATCCATTTACTTGAAATATAATTGTGTTACAATCTTGTCAGACTTACTGCTTGGCATTTATTAGTATGCACTGCTACTCAATGAAAAATGGTAATCTTCAAGCAATTTGGTTCAATGAATTTTGCTTCTCTAAAAAAAAAAGAGACAAAAAGAGCATTTTAAACATATCTATTGTTAAAACTTCCTCATTTAGATGTATTCTTTGTTACCAGAGGTATTAAGAACATCAAACAAAATATGAGATTGTATTAATTAGTATGCAATGTATTGAATACTCAATCTCCTAATGATGTCAAACCCTTCCCGAGTTTTTTGTGTTGCTTCGATATTTTCACTTGTGCACATTGGTTTATTGAAGTATACAGTGGGGAAAAATCATACCAAGAAAACAAATCTTTCTCAAAATAATTTTTAAAAACCTTAAGTACAGTAAATAAATAAATACTCTTTAGACTTATTTGACAAATTCAATCAATGAAAAGCATTTATTTTATATCTATAGGTGCTATGAGCAAATGATACTTGTGGGATAATCATCCCGGAGGAAGAAAAAGTGTTTTCATATTCCTCTTTCCCTACAACTTATTTATTGGGAAATATTGTTGTGTGGTTGGAGATAGAGTCAGAATCGTACAGATTTTGACATAAAGGATGAGAAGAAAGAATTCAGCTTCCTCCATTGAATTTGCTTCTCAGAAGCTAGCTCTGGGGAGGTAGTTTCTTCACAAATGATGATTATGATCCCAGGTTGCTGCAACCATCATAAATATGCTGGCTGTCAAGTGCTCAAATTTTGACCCACATGACCATTGCGATATGATAGTCATGGACACAAAGACCAGTTTTGAGTCAACTTTTTTCAGTACCACTGTAACTTCAAACAGAAAAAGACATGGATGTTTTAACCTAAGAGCTGTAGTACAAATTCTTATTTGTTACTTATTTTCATGCAATAACCAGGCAACTTAGGTAAATGTAACAACTGAATGAATAGAAAGTAAACAATCAAGACAGAAAAATATATAAATTGAGAATTAAGAGATAAAATGTAAATAACTCAAGTGATTTTGTTTAATATTGAGGTTCAGATTTTTATTTGTTTTCTTTTCAAAATAAATTTAAAAACTTCAACAAAACAAATCTAAAAACTGGGGTACTATTTTTTTAAAATGATTTAGAAACCATAAATGCATTTTGCTGTTGTATAAGCAAATTTGAACATGTAAAAAATAGAGTTCATGCATTGACATTTCTGCAAATATGATTCTTGTATCTGAAAATGTGTTTCAGGTCTGTGCATAGATTATTCAGAGAATAAACTTTATTGGATCAGTTCAGGCAATGGAACTATAAACAGATGCAACTTGGATGGTGACAATTTTGAAGTAATAGATTCAATGAAAGAAGAGCTAACCAAAGCTACAGCTTTAACTATAATGGGTAAGTGAACATATAAGTTAACATGATTCACTTCCAATAATTAACTTTCCTGATGCATATTAATTATCAAAAACTTGTCAGAATTTTCATTAAAGTATGTTGTGCCATATTTTCGTAATACGAATTTGAAGCCAGCATTTCTTTTTGGATATTTTATGTTTAAAAGTACTTTTATTTGTTTATTCATAAAGCTCCACAATGTTCTACTCAGTCAGGTAGGATAAGAAGTTTGAAGATCGTCTGATTTGAGGTTTGCATGATTCAGTTAGGGATGTTCTTTTTCTATTGTACAATGAAAATATGTATATCAACACATATGCACATAGACAGTACTTCTACAATATCTATTGCTGTCTTTATTATTGCTCTGTAGCTTTAAAAAATATTTAACTATGCAAATAAGAAGACTGATATTCATTTTTAGATAATTAACAGATCTAGAGTTATGGCTCATCTATTATTCACAGTTAAATATTAATAGTATAATCACTTGTTATTTTATGGAAAATTGATATGAAAAACCAAAAGGAAAAGGTAAAAAAGCATAATTAAAATAGAAGAATATAATAGCATAGCATAATTTTTAAAATGATTTCAAAGTAGTATCTCTGTAGTAATTATAGTTAATAGTACTGGAAGGATAGAAGATATTCTTGCTGAAGATGGAAAAAGACTAGGAAATCCTTTAGCAATGATTAAATAGTTGGTTATCTTATATCTAACTATATGCATTTAGTTTTGGCATTAGAGATAATTTGAAAAAATATCTTAAATGAATACCTTTAATGCAGATAGTCCTTGACTTATGACCATAATAGGGACCAGAATTTCTGTTATTAAGCAAGGAAGTTAAGTGAGTCATCCCCAATTTTTTGACCTTTTTTGCCATGGTTGTTAAGTGAATCACTGCGGTTGTAAAGTGAATTACATGATCATTAATTCAGCTTCCTCTATTGAATTTGCTTCTCAGAAGCTGGCTGGGGAGATAGTTTCTTCACAAATGATGATTATGACCCCAGGTTACTGAAACCATCATAAAACATGCTGGCTGTCAAGTGCTCAAATTTTGACCCACATCTTTCAAGCAAAGAAATACACACACACACACACACACACACACACACACACACACAAGAAGTAGTTCAGTGTAAGTATAATTGATTCAGATTGCAGGGAAAATTCTAACTTTATATGCATGCTGAATTGACTTGCTGATGTCATTGAAAAGTATCTAGTAGTCATAGTGGATGGCTTGATTAAAGTTTTAGCCACTGTGAAGCTACTTTAGGTGCTGGTGATCATTAGGATAAGTTTAAAAAACTAAAACTGTCAGTATCCTGATATATTTATAACAAATCTTTGATATGAGCATATTGGAATAAAATCATTGTTTACCAGAAATAATACAGCAGAACTGCAAAATATATAGAAAAAGAAACTCATGATGGACATAGAACAATTCCTTTATGGGTAAAATATATGATTTTAAAAAATGCGACGAAACAGATCTTTAAATAGGTATGTAAATGTGTTGTACCTACTATAGAACAACTAGGTTGCATTTTTATACAAATATATGGATTTGGGAGCTCTTTATATTTAACCTTTAGATTCAGAGGCTCTATAATGCTAAAAATCAACTAACAGGAAGCAACAGTGATACGTCTTTAGTGTCCTTGTGACATCTGATTGGCTGGATGTGAATTAGGATGCTAGAACAAAAGGACTTTTGGTCTGATACAGAATTAATCTAATAGTGTATAATATGCTTATGTCAATATAAGCCATAGTTCATTTAAATACAGTATCTTGAGTTGTATTAATCTTCATTGTATGCAATCACATATTTATTCACAGCCTTTACTGTTAACATAAATGCAAACAAACTATAGTATATTATTTTATCTCTTACTTTATCTCATACCAACTTGATAAATGATTAAGGATTGTAATTAAATAGGCTTACAAACCTGGGAATAATTGTATCAATTGTAACTCCCAAATCTTCCAAGGATTGTGGTAGAATGGAAACGGAAGTTCTGCATGTAGCATTGGTATACCATTGTATGTCATGGGAGATTATGCTATTGGTGATTCATCTTGCCATTTTTGCTCCAATGTTTATGCATAGTAAGGTATTAGGAGCAGTGTAGTCTAATGCTCCTCTGAATTTACTATTATTCCCTTCACAATGTTGATCAAGATAAGCTGTAATAGACAATAAATTCAATAAATTTATATTAAAAAAACATCACTGGTACAATACTGAGATTTCTGGTTGAAAATCTACCTGCTAATGCCTTTTGCAATCTTAGAGTTGTTATTGAAATAATGCTATGTGATACACATGGATTGCTATTCTCTTTTGCAAAATTTTCTTTAACTGACATAGTTATCTGTTCCTTCTCTGGAAATTATATTTTCAAAGACATAATACATCATGTTACTATACCTTTGCAGAGTTATATGATATGTTATATGTGAAGTAGTCTTATAGTCTAGAAACTATGATAATAAAGCAAAACTCTTACCTAAAGCATTAACTGTCACTTGGTGTTAAGGTCTTATTCCACCAGCTTTATGAAATCTTTGGTAGTTGTCAGTTTCCAGACCCAATTTAAGGTGCTGATATTACCCTATAAATGAGCTACTTTGAAATAGTAGTTAAAGGGACCAGGCTAAAAACTGGGAGAACATGAGTTCTAATTCTACCTGTGGCATGAAACTGTCTGGGTTACTTTGGGACAATCTCTTTGTTTCAGCCATAGGAAGAAGGAAATGGCGAAGCACTTCTGAAAAACTGGCTAAGAAAACTGTAAAGGTTACTTCAGGCAGTCAGCCATAACTTCAATACTAAAATGAATTCAAAAACAAATCAAAATAAAACAAAAAACAAAATTTCAACCTATAAGGCATTTAATGGCTTGGATCGCTGTTCAGAACATATCACTCTGTACCTTCTATATGGGACTCAATGACTCAATGGTAAAAGATGTTGAGCTTGTCAGTTGGAAAGCTGACAGCCTGAGTTTGAGACCCAAGCACTCAGGGGTGGGTTTCTACTGGTTCTGTCCACCTCTGTAGAACCAGTAGCTCTGAAGAGCAGTAGACAAAGAACCGGTTCTATGTCTGCTGATGTTTTTGCCCACCTGCCTGCCCGGACTCTTACCTGACCTTTATTTCCTACTTTTTCAACTTCAGCTGCCTTGCGAGGCACAGCTGTAGTTAAAAAAGCAGGAAAAAAGTGCTTTTTCAAAGGCTGCTTCTCTGCACGCAGCATGCTGATGACGATTTACAGGCGCATGCAGCATGCAGGGAAGCACATCGTAAATCACTGAACCTCGTAAATCACTGAACCAGTAGTTAACTCTGTAGGAGCCCACCCCTGCAAGCACTGTATGACAGGGTGAGCTCCCATTACTTGCCCCAGATCCTGTCCACCTAGAAGTTCAAAAGCATGCAAATACAAGTAGATAAATAGGTACCATTTCAGAAAGAAGGTAACAATGTTCCATGCACCTTCGTGTATAGTAATGCTGGCCACATCATTCAGACAATGCTTATCTACCTCAGCTAAGAAACAGAGACGAGCACTGCACCCTAGAGTCAGACACAACTGGACATGGGAAACCTTTAGCTTTTGTTCCATATGCCTTCCCACAAAGATTTAGAGTAACCAGCTATCAGAGAGTAGGCCCCTACTACCAATCATAAAGTGACATTCCCAGCATAGGTTTCATTGTTTTAAAGTAAAATGCTTTATTCTCTTTTTAATCAATGTATATGCATTAACTTTATTTATGGTCAAGCAGCAGACTCCATATAAACATTGTTATGTTCTGTGCATGGGCGCTAAGGAGGAGACGAGCCGGTGAACAGTGAACTTCAAACTCTTTATTTACATGTGTAACAGCTCAGCTCTATGGCCGCAACAGCCCCCTTGATATAGGCAAGCTCTTGAGTATTTAACCAATGAAAACACAGGGAGCGCTAGCTCCATTAACCAATGGGAGAGGCTCGTTAATAGCCAATCAGATTCTCCTGAACGGACCAATCCAATGTCGCTATTATCGGCTAATCAGAAGTGCAGGTCCAGAACCCTGCACTTTGCTTCAAGCTCTTAATAATCTTTATTAAGTATTTATTGATTCACAACACCCCTTCCCCCCTGGGTTCTCTTTAAGGGGTGTGGTCACGTAGTCTTTGAGGTAGGCAGGTTTTTTTGATTGTCTATTTGATTTACTTTGTTCTCCCGGTATTTGGCTACAGTCTTGTTGGGGTAGGACGTTATCTGGTGAAGAGGGTGCGTCCAGTTCTGTATTCAAATTTTCATTGCCACGAATGTTCTCGGCATCTCCTTGAGGCGAGCTCACCCCCATTCCCAATCCTTCTTCACGTGTTGCCTCTGAGCGGTCATTACTTCCGCTTAAGCTTTCGGCCGTTTCAAATTCAGCTTCCTCGGTATCTCCTCCCCCCTCGGTTTGGAAGTCAGGGGAGTCGGAGATCCCCGACTGTAGCCTTGAACGCAGCTGATCAATATGGCGCTTCCATATTCTATCGTTGCGACATCTCACACGGTACGATCTGGGACCGGTTACTTGGATTACAGTTGCCTCGACCCACAACGGATCGCCCAAAAAGTTCCTAGCGAAAACCAAGTTGCCTACCTGGAAGTTACGGCATTTCCCGCTGGATCCGTGTGGTTTTTCAGGTTCATATGATGGATGCAGACGGTCGAGGTGGGAGCGGAGCTTCCGCCCCATCAATAACTCGGCGGGAGTTTTGTTGGTGACGCTGTGCAGAGTGATATGCTGCAAAAGGATTAACTGGTTAATCTTGTTTTCTATATCGCCATAGTCCATTTTATGCAAGGTTTTCTTGACAAATTGTACCATGCGCTCGGCGCTTCTGTTGGCCGCAGGATGCGCCGGCGAAGTCAGCGCATGGCGAATACCGCAGTCCACCAGGTACTGTTCAAAGGACAGCGCGGTAAATTGGGGCCCGTTGTCGGATACCAGAATGTCTGGTAATCCCTGTTTTGCAAATAGTCTGTCTAGTTTCCTGATGACTGATTCAGTTGTTGTATTTCTCATCACATGGATTTCAAGCCAGTTCGAGTAGGCATCCACCGTTAATAAAAATGTGTGTCCTTTGGTAGGTCCCACAAAGTCCAGATGAATACGGGACCATGGTCCCCTTGGTGTTTCCCAAGTCGGGGTTGCTTTCGGAGGGGCGTTGCTTTCGGAGGGGCGTTGCTTTCGGAGGGGCGTTGCTTACTTCCTGGCATTTGTGACAAGCTTTTACCCATGTTTTGATCTGCTTTTCGATACCCAGCCACCACGCGTAGCTTCGTGCCAGGGCTTTCATGCGCACGATGCCGGGGTGGCCATCGTGCAAGGTTCTTAGTATCGCTCGTCGTAACCACTCTGGGACAACGACTCTATCACCCCAGATAATGCAGCCCTTCTGGGAAAATAGTTCTGTTTGTTGATTCTTGAATAGGACGTAGTCGTCAGATATCTGGTCCAATGGCCATCCGCGCTCGACCCAACTGAGGACTTGTGCTAGAATGGGGTCACGTTTCGTTTCCATCGCGATCTCTCAGGCTGTTAGTGGCAGTGTTCGAAGCGTCTCAATCTGCAGTGTTGTAACTGTCAGAGTGGGGTCATCAATGGTCTCTGGAAGTGGTGCATGGCTCAATGCGTCGGCGTGGGGAATGGCTTTCCCCGGGTGGTGTTGCAACTTGTAATTATATGCAGCAAAGAATTCTGACCAGCGAGTCATTCTGGGAGATAATATATAAGGTGTTGGCCTATCTCCTGCTATTATTCCCAGCAAAGGTTTGTGGTCAGTCACTATAGTAAAGGCTTGGCCATACACATATTCATGAAATCTCTTAACAGCAGACACAATAGCAAGGGCCTCTTTATCAATTTGACTGTAATTGCGTTCTGCTTTTGATAACGTCTTTGAGAAATAGGCAACAGGGGCTTCACTACCGTTTGGCAAAAAGTGGCTCAAAATGGCGCCCACTCCGAATGGTGATGCATCGCACGTGATCGTTAAAGGCAAAGTCTCGTTAAACTGCATCAAAACAGCATCAGAAGTCAATAAATTTTTCACATGTCGAAATGCCTGCTTCTCTTTGGGTCCCCATACCCAGGTTGCTTTTTTGTCCAACAAACGATGTAGAGGTTCGGATACGGTTGCTTTGTGAGGCAGGAAAACGTTATAAAAATTGATAAGGCCTAGAAAAGCCTGGAGGTCGGCCTTATTTCAGGGTTTTGGGGTGTTTTTGATTGCCCTAAGTTTGCTATCGTGGGGTGAATGCCTTGACTATCAATTAGATATCCTAAAAATTCTACATGATCCGTACATAGTTGACACTTGTTTTTTTTAACTTTGAGACCTGAATCTTTAAATCTCTGGAGAACCAACCTCAGGCGATCCTTTAGTATTTTCCGAGTCGGGGCAGTGATTAACACATCATCAAAATATGGGACAATATATGTTGTCCCAACACCTTTTATCCCTTGTAATAGTCTTTCCATCAAACTTTGAAAGATTCCCGGGGCTATGCTTACTCCAAACTGGAGTCGGTTACATTTAAACGCACCTTGGTGCATAACGATTGTTTGGGCCTCTGCTGTTTTTTTGTCTACAGGCAGTTGTTGGTATGCCTGGGCTAAGTCTAGTTTAGTGAAGACTTTTCCACCTCCCAGGAAATGGAGGAGGTGTTGCACCACCAGTACCGGGTAAGCGTTTTGTTGAAAGGCATGATTCAGGGTGGCTCGGTAGTCCGCACAAATTCTTATCGATCCATCCGGCTTGATGGGTGTCACGATTGGGGTTTCCCAGGGAGAGTGATCGGTTGGTTCTAACACACCCTGGGCTATTAATTTATCAAGCTGCTCNGAGGTTAAATGATATCGGGGTCCCCTTGTACTCGCCTAGTTTTTCTGCAAAGACGTCCTGGAATTCTCGGATGAGGTCCTCTTCCCAGTCACTGCTGCAGGTTCGGTGAATGCCAGCTACTTCAATTCTGAGTGGAGCGAACCATTGGAGGCCTAACAAANCGATACCCGGACTCGGCTGGATCCAATGACTGGAATTCGATTTCCTTGATAGTCGTTGAGTATGAGTCTTTGGAATCTGAGGTCTTGCCGCTGGACAGTAGGGATGAGGTGCTTGAGGGTCTTCTAGGAAACCATCGAGAGGGACAATCCTGAATCGACTTCCATCAGGCAGGGCTGATTTTCGATGGCCACTTTCACTCGGATCTTCTTGGCATCAAGAGATGAGGCGTGATCGATCGTGATAGTTTGGTGAGCCTCTTCTCGCTTCGTTGAGTGGTTTAGGGTTTTGTTTCTGAAGGAGTGATTGTTCCATTGGTGGTTCACAGGTTCTCGCTTTAAAGGACGGTTTCCTGTCAGTTGGCGATAGTTAGCCCCCCTCAAGGGCTGGCTGGGTCCTAGCTTGCTTCTACAGACCCATCCGATATGGCCTCTTTTCCCGCACACATGGCAGAGCGCGTCGAGGAATTTGCATTCTGAACGGGTGTGGTTTGCTCCACAACCAGCGCATTGGTACTGCGATTTCTGGGGTTGGTCTCGTTCAGACCGAAGTCGGTGGACCTCTTCTTCATCGCTTTCTGATGATGATTCGAGGTCCTCGTGGTGGGCTGTCGTAAGCTGTCCTTCTGACTGGGGTGAAATTTCACGGGCNCTGCAGTCGCTTCAGCGATGGCATCTTTAAGGCTAATGTCGCCTTTCACCATCAGCTTACTCTGTGTGCCTGGAGCATCTAATCCCAGAACTATTCGGTCTCTCAGGGCTTCTTCTAGGTTGGCAAACTCGCAAAGGCCTCCCAGATTCCGGAGATCCGCTATGAAATCAGCGACACTTTCGCCCTTCCGCTGACTTCTCTGGTAAAATTCATGCCTTCTAACGAGCGTTGGCACAGTCGGTGCATAGTGGGCCCTCAGCTGGGGTTCGAGGACGTCCCAGTCCATAGACTTTACTTCTGCCGCTTTCGCTAGTGCCTTGGCCATCTTGAATACAGTCGGCCCGCAATGAGTTAGGAATACCACCCATTTCTTTCCGGTAGTGGCATCCTTCAAATTGTTGGTCTCCAGAAACATCTGGAAATGATCCATATATGAGTCCCAGTCTTCTTGCGCCGGGTCGAATGGAGCGGGTGGTATGACGCCGCCGGTGGTATGGTTCCGCCGTTGGTGTGTTTCAGCCACATGCTCTGTTATCGTTCTTCGTCATTCAGTCAGCTCTGACATCTCCAAATCCCATCATCGTCGCCAGTGTTATGTTCTGTGCATGGGCGCGAAGGAGGAGACGAGCCGGTGAACAGTGAACTTCAAACTCTTTATTTACATGTGTAACAGCTCAGCTCTATGGCCAAAACGGCCCCCTTTATATAGGCAAGCTCTTGAGTATTTAACCAATGAAAACACAGGGAGCGCTAGCTCTGTTAACCAATGGGAGAGGCTCGTTAATAGCCAATCAGATTCTCCTGAACAGACCAATCCGATGTTGCTATTATCGGCCAATCAGAAGTGCAGGGCCAGAACCCTGCACTTTACTTCAAGCTCTTAATAATCTTTATTCAAGTACTTTTATTAATTCACAGCAAACATTATAGGTAATTAAGATGGCAATTAGGAGGAAGACATTGGAAAATATATTTCACAAACTTTTCCCCAAAAAATTAATGTGATTTTTTTTTACTTTAATCTCTATTTTTACTGTTTATTTTAATAATATATATTTTAATCACTGCCTTTTATTGTACAGTTTAGTTATTAGAATTTTACTGTGAGATTTTAATTGCTTGTTATCTTGTAAACCTGGTTTTGATACACAGAATTCAGAGTTTAAAAGTTGGAATAAATAAAGGAATAGAATTTCACATGGGATCCATTAGTTTAAATTTACAAAGCAGAAGATTCGTTTAGCACTAGAGTAACCATAATCCTTTTAACCATAAAATGAAATTGAAAATTGATGTCCCAACTTTTCCAGAAGTTTCTGCATAGATTTGAGTGATAGTATACAATTTTTAATCTGCTACTCAGAATATTACTGTATTTCTTTAATAAGGCTAAATAACATATCTCAATATTGTTCACCAAAATTTTACAGAATCCTAGGATTTGTCTACTCCAAAATTTGAATAATATTGGTATAGTTGTCAATATAACCACCTTCTAACTTGTGCTTGAAACAGTTTTCAGTCAGTAAATTTGAAAATTGTACATATTGTTGAAGTAAACTGTTTCACAGTTAACTCTGCAAATACTATTTCTGTAAGTCGAAATTTCATGGTTATAAAAGCAGAAATGTTTGTGTGTGAGAGACTTAAAACAGTACTATATATCCGAATTGATATGTTCGTATTATGAATGTAAGAAGAGACAGATATACTATTTTGAGTGGCTGTGCTATAATGGAACATCACAGGGATTGGCTTTTTTTTCTAAAATAGAACCAGGGCCTTGAATGGAATAAGGAATTACTTGGCGAGAGAAAAATGGTTATGAAAATTTATTGACTTTAAACAGTCTTTATGAATTAGTTTTCCATATTTAGAACTTATGGTTATAATCATATACAAGAGTCTGTTTGGCTCAATGGTTAACATTCTGGATTAAGAATTAAATTTGAGCACTAGACGTGCCAGCTGGCTGATTTTGACCCAATCATGCTTTCTTAGTCCTAGAAATAAGATAATAAATGACTTCTTAAAATGTTGCCTAGAAATTTGTATGGACTTATTCATGCCAGGAGTCTAAGCTGACTTAGAAAATTCCCCCTCCCCCCTCAAAAAAAGAACAGAAAAGTAGTCCTCAATTAGCAGCAAGGTAAATTAACATTATCAAATCACAGCTTCATGCTACATGTGATAGCCCCACATTAGAGAAAGCAATTGTGTATGTGGGTCACTAATGTGATTACAGGTACTCAGCTTGCAACCACACTTAGGACTAGAATTTCTATTGATAACCAAGGCTGTTATTAAGTCACATCACATCCAATTTTAAGACCTTTCTTGACACAGTTGTTTAGCAAATCTAAGGCTGGACTAGATACAAGGTCCCTTCCAAGTCTGTTATTCTGTTATATTATTCTGTTAAATCATTGCAGTTATTAATTGAATCACATTGTTAAATACCCATTGATTTTGTTTGTCAGAAGCCAGCTAGAAGATGGCAAATGGTGATCACATAACCCTAGGACACTGCAATCATTGTAAATATATGAATGAATGTTGCCAAACATTCAAATTCTGATCATATGACTATGAAAATGCTACAATGGTTAGAAGTGCAAGGGTGGATCATAAGTAACTGTTTTCAATGCATTATAATTTTGAACATTCACTAAACAAATGCGTGTAAGTTGAAAACTACCTGAATATTTTTACCCAGATAGCCTTTGGAGAATAATTTTTAGGAACAACATAAAAATCCTTTCAACCATTTTTATTAAAATATATAAAAAAGCAGTTGACAATTGTCAGTCTGGATTCAGACATGGGCAGGAGTGGGTATGCAACCCTGGCCACACATATAGAATGTCTCAGGATTCAATTATTTCCTCAATTTTAAACTCTATATGAAGCCGCTTGAAGAAGTGATCCATTGGTTCTGGGCAGGATATCAGCAGATTGCTGTCAATACTGCTGGATCTTGGGCCAAACATGAGATACTGTATAATATATCCTCACCTAGGGTCTGGAAGCAGACAGAAATAGGAGAACCTTTGCCCAGCTTCACCTGATGCACCAAATGCAGTTGTTCCCTCATCAGCTTGTCTGATATTCAGAAGACCATACCTCAGATAATTTGATAAGACATTCTTCTAGTCATCTCTTTGGGCTTCACCAACAGACATCAGGTTCTGGGAGAATATGAGCAATTTTCTCTTCAAAGTGCTTCTCAGAAAACATGATAGCAACGTGCAGAGAAGTTTTACTTCCTGCTAAATCTTAACATTCATGACTTTATTTTATTTATTTATTTATTTGGTTTGTCAATTGCTTACAAGATAATAGGTATAAGTAAAAACATAGTTATGAATACGTGGATACATTTAAGAAAATAAATAAATAAAATAAACAATAGGACAGGGACGGTAGGCACATTAGTGCCCTTATGCACGCCTACAACTCAACTTAGTTAAAATAAAGACCTAAATCGATATATATGATGACTGGCATAGAGAAGGTAGAAAAAGCAAAGAACCTTGTTTTGAAATGAATCTTTTAGTCTATTTTAGGAGACTATGTATGCATGTATATGTATATATATATATGCTACTACGGAATAAAGAGAAAGCAGTAAGCAGTATATCATGTAGAACATTTGTTACTCAGACTTCTGTTGCTTGGTTGCTTACAGCAACATCATTCTAAGTACTTTATATCAACATAAATATGATTGATAGGTGATTTTAAAATAGAAATAGGTCACTGGTAAACAATTGCACTCTCAGAGCTAATTAAATATAATATTAACATGAATGTTAGATTTATAAATATATTTGTAGTAGTAAAACAGTCTAATATTCACTGGTGATAAATAAGCACTTGACACACTTAGATAATGTAATCCTATTTAAAATAATTGAACACCATGGCTGATTTACTAAAGCTTTAAGCCATCATTGTCTGATACCAGCTTCTCTGATAATTTTCTTCCCAATTTTTCAGGCTTGATTTTTATGTAGCTTTTTGTGTAGTTATTTTGGTTTAAAATAAAAATGAACTACTTGTGACATATAGCCCCAGAAAATGTGTTTAATAAAATGTTCAAAGGAGATTTATGGTTTTATAAACAATATTTCTGAGGCTGAGACTACTGAATTAACTTACTGTTAATTGTGAGCTAAAATATCAAGATATTTTAAATAAATGAATAATACTTTGGATATCTAAGCACCTATTTTTTTCTTTATATAATGCATGAATGGGGAAAAGAGAAAAATGTTACATTTCAAAGATAAATTATGCAAGTTAAGTATATATAAAATTAGTTTTCAGTAACAAAGTTTTAAAAATAGATAAGTCTTAACATAAATATATTAAAAGTAAATATTCACCTAAATAATTATTAAATATATCTATTAAACTTTTCTATCACAAATTTTATAATTAACATACTATTTTAATTATATTTATGATAATATTTATACATTTAGTCACATTCATTCAATTCTAAGTTTAAGATATATTTTCATATGTGAATCATCAATAATGAAAAAATAATGGCCAATCAAAAATTATATTCAGATCCGTGTTTGAACATTTTCCATCTCTGTTTAACAATGTTGCATTTTTGTTGTTAAATAATATGTATAAAAAACATTTATCTGTTTGATTTCTTATTAAAATTATATAGTTATTATAAAAAATTTACTTTCCACAACACAGTGATTACCTATTTTAAAAAGCTGAATATTACTTAAATACTAAATGTTAGAAACTTTGATACTAGAGGAAGCTATTTTTATTCTTTTTATGCTATGGTTATTTAACAACAAAGTTTAACATTTTAAACTTTAGCTATTAAAATATTAATAAAATATTTTAAATTTCTAACTAATAAACTGTTTCAATTAAAATCCATAGTACAATAAAAGAAAAAGTAAACTCTTAGGCATAAATGCAGGAAACCTAAGAATACTCCCAGATATAACTTAGTTACTTACTGATGTTAGAAAAGTTGAGTTGGTGATTAAATCATGTTCTGATGAATTTCCCAATTCAACAAAAATGTTGTTCTTGACCTTAAGGCTACATGATGCTGATAATAAAAAGGTCATTTTGAATAACTAGACTATTTCTTTACTTAAATGCAAATACTTAAGTGTCAAGTTTCCCAATTCGTTAATTATCTAGCTATTATTTTATTGATAAGGCTAGATTAATTTTTAAATTGATTTCATCCTTTCATTCCTTCAAAGAAAATGTCTTTGGGTACAATTCTGCACTCAACTGGATTTTAGCGGATTATAAGAAGTCAAAGTCTGAGAGTTTGGTCATTGTCAATGCAGAACTGAAACAAGATAACAGCATGTGGCTATTTTTGAGAATTCTGTTTTGATTTTTTGAATTTTTTCAATTGTATAGGTGCAGGAGACAGCAAAGAAGGCCAATTCTCTAAGGGCTAGTGATGAGATTATCCTGTGCTGAATTTTCTTCTAATTCTAATATCTGTTGTGAAAAATGATTCTGTGATCTGAGAACAAAGATAACAGGATTGTCTATTTACATGATTGGAATTAGCAGGAGAGGTAGGTGGTCTAGAGACTATTTACTATTTATACAAACAGCGACTATCTTAATTAGTAGCACAGTAGGCAGATTACTCATACCGTTATATGTTCCATTGGGGTGTGATCAAGTACAGAAGCCATGTTATTCAGAAACATGGAATTTTCCTTTCCATTTGAAAATTCATTAGTATGTCTCTTAGCAGTGTTAGATAACAGTATTCAGTAAATTCCATTACCTGATTGTATCAGGAACATTATTTTAATACTTCTAGATTTGGAATTTTTTTTATTTGCGAAATTTATAACTGCACATCCATGAAGAGACAGGTCCATGGCTGGTCATTAGTTTCTGACTCTATATTTTGGCTCCTGCTTTTGTTTAGTTTTCATTCTAACATTCATTGCTTTCGTTTTCATTTTTGCTAGAAAAATGAATGTTTGATTAATATATAGAATAATACATAGTATTCCTCAGATTGACAGACGGACAAACCATTTCTGGTTGTGCATGGATTATCACCCTGTTTTTCAAGTTTTAAGTGTCATAAGGCGTGTATATATAAGTAGTCTGTGTGATTTACAAAATTAATTAATAATCTTTAATATTCCAAATGTAGGCAGAACCAAAACATAAAATTTGTCATGGTTATTTTGATTTAGTGAATATATTCTGAATTAGTTTTACAAAGAAAAAAAATAGCATTGTATACCTTTTTGCAAGTGTTTTGCATCTTTGATTTTCTGAATACATTTAATATGATTTGAGAACTTAATTCATAACTAAGGCATGCAGCCCCCAAAATACTTATTTACAATTATAGAAGCTTCCTTTAAGGATTATTTGTTTTCTTCCAAATTGCTATTATTATTATTATTTTATAAACATGTCAATGTAAAACATAGATTATCTCTTATCTCATCAAAAGCACTTTCATATATCTGGAAAAATCTTTTCACAGAATCATTGGATTACAAGATACCAATATTAGGTTTTAGAATGGTGGTATATATTAGGTTTTAGAATTACTTTTGCAGTCAGCGTGTTAATTAAGTTCCCTGTAAAATTTCTTAACATGACAGAATATATTAGTAATAATAATTAGTAATTTTCTCCTCCCAAAACAGATTACACTGATATTATTTAGAAGTATACTAAACATGCAATACTTATGTATTTTTACTTTATTTTCAAGAATTTTTAAAATCATGATTACAGTATGAATTTTTCAAGCATAGAATATGAATTAATATAATTTAAAGAGAAACATTTGGGAGGGTTACCTCTCTTTCAGAAAACTCCAGACCACTGTAGCCTTTGAGTTTTTTCCATGGTGTAAAGTCAGTCTAGGAAGAAATAGTGACAAACCCTCAGGCCTGCAGAAAGTGTGTGTGTGTGTGTGTGTGTGTGTGTGTCAGTGAAACCTTCAGTCTTATAAACAAACCTATTGTGAATTGTTTCATGTCCAGTGTTATCTATAGAGCACAGGTGTCAAACTCACCACATCACATTGTCATCACGTGACTTTTGTGACATTTTCCCCATTCGCAGAGCTGGGGTGAGTGTGGTCTGCATGTGACACATCCAGTCCACAGGCCATGAGTTTGTCACCCCTCCATAGAGGAACTTAGGGATGTCTAAGTTCCTCTATAAATAACACTAAGTTGAGGGTGGAAGTTGGCTTTCAATAAGTGCTGCAGCCATCTTCAGGGTATAGTGCAACCGTTACCTGGCAGTAAATAAATATAATATTTTGTAAGCCATGATGTAACCCACATCTATACCAAGATGCTGAAAACAATATCACTGTGGAAAAAAATCATTTACTAAATTTGGAATGATTTTACCATTTTCTTATTCCAGGAATTTCATCTTTCTTGTCGTCTATATTTGATTTGCCAAGTCAATGAATTATATGGTGGTTGGAAAGGCAGGGGGCAATAATCAACCAAAGATTCAATCAACTTTATTTTAGAATAAAAATGATATTTCTTAAAAATGCTGATTGTGGTCAAACTAGTTTTCAGGCTTTATTTGAAATAAAAATTAAAACTATCATTAAAATTTGTCATTCAAGTGGAAAATAGATTTTAGGCATTGTGAATATTTTGTTTCTTTTTGGCTTATCTGCTTCTTTTATGCAATTTTAAATAGAATAATACTTTTCACTGAGTATAATTGAAAGCTTTGTTTTATTATGTTGATTTTAGATAAACAGCTTGTAAATTGCAAGAGTTATGGATAGCTTATGATGAATCCAAATGCAGATATATTCCAAAAATTTAACAAGCATGGTTTGACTTTGGCGGGGGGGGACAATCAAGAGCCAAACTGTGATTAGAAACTATAAAGATTAATATAAAGTGACCCTAGGTTGTGAACAGCACCAGTAAAACTAGCAAAAGCAAAAGCAAAGATGCAAAATAAATGGACAATCCACACCCTGTTATTTTAACCAATATAGATGCAATATAAATATTACAACAAAACTAATTCACAAGCTCCAAAGCTACTCTAAAGCCTAGGAAAAAGCTATGTCTTCATGTGCAGAAAATCTGTGATGCTAGGAATAGCACTGATCTGTTTGTTGGTAATACCCATGGGTGGAACTATTATGTTGCCTGGAATGGAGACATACCATGAGAAGTGTGTGTGCATTGCTATAAGCAAATTCAGCTAGAGTTATGAAATAAATCCAATTGTCTTGCTGGTAAGAAATACAGCGTCTTAAATAGTTGGTTACAGAGGTAGTATTCAGCAGGTTCTGAGCAGTTCTGGAGAACTGGTAGCAGGAATTTTGAGTAATTCGGAATACCACCTCTGACTGGCCCCGTCCCCATCTATTCTCTGCATCCTGAGTCCCAGCTGATTGATTGGGTCTTCTTTGGTTGCCCTGCACAGGAGAACGGAGCTGGAAAGCAGGTTAGTGGGGTGGGTAGGGAATGGGATTTTGCAGTATCCTTCCCCTGCCACGCCTACCAAGCCATGCCATACCCACCAAGCCACGCCCACAGAACTGGTAGTAAAAAATTTTGAATTCCACCTCTGGTTGGTTAACCTTCTCTATTGGAAGTCAGATGATGGGCAAATGACAAATATTTTAATGCTTAATAATTGCAAGCGTACCCTCCAAACTTTGGAAGTACATTGACTTCTCTGTCTTTTATAACATGATTGACCAACCTTCTATACCAGGGGTGTCAAACTGGATTTCTTTGAGGACCTAATCAGCACTGCAGTTCTCCACAGGCTGCCTGGGGGGGGGGAATAAGGGACGGACACCTCCTGCAGCACCCTGCTGGCCAAAACATGGCACAGGGGGACCCCATATGGTCCCCCATGCCCCACTGTTGGCCTGGACAGCCTCCTTCAGCATCTTGCTGGCCAAAACAGATCTGGCCCATGGGCCTTGAGTTTGACATCCCTGCTTTATATCTAAATACATGGAATAAAAAAAAATGAGCATTCTTGAGCTGTTGGAAGACTGCTGTAATGAATGAAATAGGTCAATTTGGTAAATAAATCTACTACTACCATATGGTAGTATAAATCCGCATTAGAGGAAGATCAGTGATGAAATCTACAAAATAGTGTCGAGCATTTGTGTATGTGTTTTGTGGTTGCAACAAACCAAATTGCTTACCAGGAATTGGTTTTGATCTCCAACAGACATGGAAACTATAATCCTTTATATCTTAGACTTCTCTTAGAAGTCTATATTGACTTTTAATGATTCCCATGTGTTCTGCTGTCTGTTGTCATTACTTCTTCCTCTCTTAGGAGAAGAGGCACATACACACATCCATTGTACAATAGCACACTCCCACCTTTGTTAAAGGTGAAACAGTATCATGTTGGTCAGTCTTGAATTTATTTAACCAGGCCCTGCCATATACATTCTCTTCTGGAATGCCTTAATCTAATCAAAAAGATCATCTAACTTCCTTTCTGCTCTCAGCCTTTTGTGTTAATCTGCCTTACTGTGGTATCGAAAGTTGCTTGGCTGCAGGAATGGGATCCGATTGGTACAACTACCAGTTCTGTTGCTCTGTGTCATGCGTGTATGCATGAGTCACACGAGTACAATTTATGACCGCTGCCCAGACAGCTGAACAGCGCTGTGTGCAAGTGTGCAGCGGTTGGAAAAGCTCTTTTTCCTGCCTTTTTAACCGCAGCTGTGTCACGCAAAGCAGCTGCAGTTGAAATGCAGAAAATAAAGGTAAGGTAAGAGCCTGGGGGCCAAAACAGCAGCAGATATAGAACCGGTTCTATGCCTGCTGCTCTTCAGAACTACCGGTTCTACAGAGGTGGACAGAACCGGTAGAATCCCACCCCTGCTTGGCTGTAGTATTGATGTTTGGGGTGTGGGGCATGATTGGAAATCTCTTACTCTGGCTTGCCTTAGAGAGTGAAAACTTGTCCTGGGAATCTGCAATTAATGAAATGTAAAAGTAAAAGAAAATTGTATGTGTTAAGCCTGTGCCCATAACCAGTGTTAAGTCTGGGCCCATAACCAATGTTATGGGCCTGGGTTCCCCAACCAGTGTTAAGGAGACAAGCTAAACAGAATGTGCAGCGTTAGTCAGATAGGCAGTTAGTCAGATAAATGAGTGAGATAAGCTTGTATGTTTGTTAACATACAGTAAAAATAACAGATACGCTTGTGCTATCAAAATATAGTTTATTCCATTTAGAGTTTATAGCATAGTCAAAATAACAGTCCATTAGTCATGTATCATTTAGTCAGTCCATTCAAGGATATTCAGTTAGCAAAAATCCGTGTAGAATATCCAAGGTCATCTAACTTACAAATCAGTCCTTTGTTTTTCTCTCCCGTTCGAGCAAAGCAGTCTTGAATCCAATGCAGTAATCAGGGATCATCAAAGCCAGAGAGAGAGCAAGCTGCCATTCCTTGCTTCTTTTAAAGTGCTTTTACAACTCCCTTAATTACATTCCTCCAGTTAAAGTTGCAGACACTTTAACATACAAACTATGATTACTTATTTATTATTTTACCTAAACCAGTTAGGGTAAACAATGTTATCCCTAACAGTATGCATCTAATTTGCCAGGATAGGAAAGCTGTGATGTTTGCAACACCTCTAAATTTTTATGATCAGTATGGATTTGTATATAGTAAGTGGGTGGGTGGGCTGCTCCTTCCAGCAGGTATTTCCATTGTTGTAAGGCATTTTTTTGCTACCAATAGCATAATTTCTCTCTGCTTGGTACAATGCTCTTGAGTAAAATGCACACGGAAGTAGATCATCTCCGTCATCCTTCTCTGCTTGGAGTAGGACTGCTCCTATCACCATATCTGTTATTTCTGTTTTCACTAAAAGAAATCAGGGTGGCAGAGGAGTGGTTAAGAAGTTGTGGAAACTTTGAATACAACCTTTAGCCTGGTTATTTGTAAACTGTTTTTTCTAGATTTATGAACATATTTACAGACATTTTAGATAAATTTGTTGTTGTCTATTTGGGTGACAACTTGTTTTATTTAGATAGTTTCTCCTTGCGTGTAACCCATGTCAGAAATGTATTACAAAAATTATAAAATTATGAGCTTTTTGATATATTAGAAAAGTTCACTTAACTGGACTATTTAGGTTATAGAATATTCCCAGAAGGCATACTGATGAAGTCAGCAAAAGTTCAATGTATTCTATTATTGATACCCCACATCCCACTCCATCCCAGACATGGAGTGTTTACAAATGATAAAACCTAATATCTTATGGAAACAATAGATATGACTGATCCAAAAGTCAAGAAATTAGATATAGTATCTCCCAGTTAATAGTATAACCAGAATATAAATATAAACCATATTGATAAAATTTGAACAAGCTTTGTCAACAACATTATATAATTATCAAGAATAGCCTTAATGTCATTGGCATACATGGAAAAAAATGAATTTAGTTGAGTACCACCCCTATCACTAATGTCTAAAAGAAGATAATGGTTCAAAAATGAAATACAAAATTGGAGACAATACTAATGTTATTCAGTAAATTGAGACACAAATACATTGGTAATAATTCAAGTCACAGGATGAAAATACCACTTGGTAATCAGTTGATAATGGAAAGCAATTGTCTGAAAATACACTTTGTAAATTGAATCTGATCCATATCAAAATACCTTTTCTACATCCAACAAAATATGAACAGGTGGTACTAATTTATCTGCAGCTATATCCATAATAATAACCACCTGGTAAATATTGTAAAAATTTATCAGGTTCTTTTGGACTTCTGGGGACAGCAATGGCAGAAGGAAAATATTTCTCAGAGAAGAAAAATATTCCATTATTCTAATAGGAAGAGACCCATCAATATAATGGAGCAATATTTGACGACAGAAGAAATTAAGCCTGTTTGAGAACAATGTACTCATAAAATACAAGATTGTTTTAAACTATAATAGAGAATATAGAAGAATACCAGATTTGTATAAAGCTGACTGATTTAAATATGGATTTGGAGTTTAAAGAACTTCTGGATTACCAAAGAGATATGGAAAAAGATGCTGTGGATCAGAAAATGGACTTAAAATGGCAGATCATAAGTGATAAGGAAAAAGATGCCAAAATGGAATTACAAATGAAAACAGATTTCTTAAAAATTAAAGGGGACATACAAATAATATGAGATACAGATTAACAGAGTTGGAAGGGATCTCAGAAGAGTGATATAGAAAAGCTTCCTATTTTGGATTTACAAAGTGAATTTGTGAAACCAATAAAACTGTTTCTTAAAGAAGACAAAGAGAAAATGATAAGAAATCAACTTGTGGGACATTATTTAATTTTAAAAAGATCAAGCTTTTTAAAAACAGACAGAAGTTCTGCAAAGTGAACTTATTCAATCAGAGTTAAAATATATATGTTGTGGTTTCTTAAGGCTCTGAGATCTCTTTTTGACCAGGATGGAATGACGCAGATCTGTTTATAAGTGGGCAGAGATTTCTTTTGCTTTCTTTCTTTCTTAGATAAAGTGATCAATTGAATTACAAAACTGTTTTTTTTTTGTAAGGCTAATGCAAATATATATTTGTGTACCTGTGTGTGACTGTGTGTGTGTTTTACTATTTCTAGTTGCTCTTAATAGATTTTTGCCAGTTTGGATTAAATGATGAGTTTTTACAATTTGATTATTGATAAGGAATAAGATATAGGAAGAAAAGATGAATTTCTGAAATTGAAATACTAGAGAAGGTGTTAAGTTGCTGAAAATGTTTATACTTGTCTGAAGAATGCAGAGAATTATTTTTTATATGTCTTCTTTTTTCCTGTCTCTTTGGACTTTTCCTTTTTATATTGCCCTTAGTCTTTTACCTTTGTATTTTTAAATATTAATAAAGTTGTTATAAAAAGATTTTATTTTTTTTTATAAATCCAATTAACCTAGGTGCTTTGAAGATGGTATTTTCTGTTGTTGGTGTTGCAGTTAATATTTAACAAAGATGTTGCTCTCTCTATATATACTATTTTAGTATATAGATATTGGCCTATAGCTTCCATATCTTCTAGATTCTTTCTGTCAGATTTTAATATTAGTGCAATACAGTCCTCATAAAATAATGAAGGAAATATTGAGATACTGAATGATTGATTCAAAACTGACATCTAACCATATAAATGCCCAGCAGATCAATAAAAATTCAACATGAAATCCATCACTTTATCTGATTTTACCATTTGCAGTGTGATCTTTAATAATGTGATTGTTGATGTATTGTATCATTATGATGCAGATTGGAATATGAGTTGATGAATAGCTCATGGAATACCATACATTTTTGTATCCTCAAAAGGAACATAGAGATCAAATGGCAACACATGCATGACATCATCTCTACATAAATGCTACAATATGCATCTGGCATATAAATAATGCAACTATGTCATGTATGATGTCATCATCTGAGTATCATCAGTTTGCTGCAGAACACATTATCTGCAATGGTATTACCAATATTAACTCAGTAGTTCCTACTGTTTCCAGCTGTATACAAGGATGCAAAAAAAAAAAAAGATATCTGTGCCTGAATCTCACTTTCAAAGCCTCCAAACCTTATGTCTCATCCTTCTGTGAATAAAGGTAGAATCACAGCAAAATACTATTCCATCCCATCATCCAGTGATAGCAAAGCTTTGCTTAATGCAGTACATATTCAACATATGGACATGCATGTGTTCAGACTGAGACAGAAAAAATGCTTCAGATACTTCCTGGATGCTTTCATTGTACTTCTCAGCAGCATTTTAATAAAACTGTGCCTTATCCTTGCATGGTATCTCTGAAGTTTCTTCTAGGATAATTCAATTTAAATTCAAGGATCTCTAAAGCAGGTTTCAATAAATTTGAAACTATTTTAAATTTGTTATTTAAAATAATAAATTGCCTTTTAAAAATATTTGTAAAAGAAGTTGGTTTAGAACAAAGCTGTCAAATCCGTGAGCAGGATGTGTCACGTTCTGCCCATGCCCAGCTTAATGAAGGGGGAAAAAGTCGTGATATGTCACGTGACACACATTTGACACCCTGGATTTAGAAGAAGCTGAATATGGCTAGATATTTAAGTGAAATGGGTTTATTTGCACTGGTTGATTATCATTTTGGGGAGAGAGATAAGGAGTGCTTATGTTGTCAATAGAATATTGTATTAATGGTTGAGAATTGGATTCACAGTCTTATATTGTCTCAAGGTTACTATTAGGGAATAATAGTTGAGAACCTCATAGTGTTTACATTTTTAATTCCATGGGATCTTTTATTTTATTTTTTCTTTTGTGATCAATTATTACATAATATTCCTGGAAATAGTCACTCAGAGATTTGAAGTTCAGTGAAATCAATATGCTCATAACATGTAACTTCATTTCATTTTTCCATCTGTATCAGGAGTCATAATTAAGGTGTTTCATAGTTAAATGGACTAGTAATGTAGGTAATAATGGACTAGAGGAAAGCTAATAAACTGAAACTGATTACAGATAAGATGGAGATGCTATGTTTAGGTGGCTCTCAGTTTGAGAATTAGGAGAACAGACATTTGTAACTGAAATTTCACTCCCTTCAAAGCAATAGACGTGTGTTTGAGGCTTTTACTTGATTAAAGGTTGTAGTGGAAATAGGTGGCATTGTAGCACAGAGAGCCCAATAGACTAGGATAACAGCCTCATGTTTCATGACTTAAATCATCTGCTGATTAGATTACTGTAGTGTGCTTTCTATATTACTATTTTTGCATTTTTCAGCTTTTTTCTAGTTTCACAAACTCACTGTTTTGTATGTATATAATTATGTATATGATATGTTTATTAATTTTTTAAAAATAGAAATGGAAATGCTTAATTTTTGCAGATAAAAAGTTATGGTGGGCAGACCATAACTTAGGCCAACTGGGTACCTGCAATAAAAAAGATGGAAGGAATCCTACAGTTTTGCGAAACAAAACTTCAGGAGTTGTACATATGAAAGTGTATGACAAAGCAGGACAGAAAGGTAAACCACACGTTAAGATTTTGAATAATTAAATCCATAAATCCATAAATCCTTAGAAATCTCTTTATCAAGCAATATACTTCAGCTACTATGAACTAAAGTGGTTTTTTTACTAGTTTCTTCTTTTTCCATAGTTAATCTGTGCCCCCCAGAAATTTCCAAATCATTGGAAAACCCTAAGACATTAAGTGGTAATGATAAAGAACTACTGGAAGATAAAAACAAAACAAAACAATAACCTACTTTTCTATAATAATTATCTTTATAGCTCGGGGTTTCTGTTGATAAAAGCGCTCTATGCATTCATGAACATTTTTGCTTTGGAGCAACTGAAAGAGAATATACTGTGTTTTATTAATATTGCTTTGTAGAATGATATTGGTTGATGTTAACTCCAGTGTCTTAATTAAAACTAAAGACATCATTGCTAAGTTTATTATCTATCTTAAAGTATCTTCAATATATATTCTTTGTTATATATTCTTTGTAACTTATCCCCGTTGTTCAGTTTTCTTTGTTAAAGTCAGAGCGTCTTGCTCTGAGTTTGGAAATAATGGTAATCTATTCATGTCTTTATATGTTGATTGGTAAGAAAAAATTGAGGAGTCTACATCATAATCCAATCTTTGAATGAGTGAATCAGGGAAGCTTTAAAATCTCTCCATAATATCAAAACTTAAAACTTTGAATGCAATGACATTCAGGCTTCAGCTGACAAGTTGGGACTAAAATCAATTAGGCAAATTCATAAGAACTCAATAACTAGTGACAAGTATTTTTGTTTATTAATTTTTTTCATCTACTTGGCTGCCTACCTCACACTGGGATTCTACTAGGCTTTAGCAAAAGATGTTAATCAAAATGTGTACTTTTCCCATTTTTTAAAAAAAGCCTTTTATTATTCTATGAGCAATTGCTTAAAGCAATTTCAGAATTCCTAATTGTGGGCAAGTGCTAATTTGCTATCTTTACTTCAAAACAGAAAGGTACGTCATGCATATACCCTATGTTACAGACCTATTTTTATGAATTCCATATGAAACTAATTAGTAAAGTTCAGGGGTGGGATTCTACTTGTTTGCATCTATTCACTAGAAGTGGTTGTTAACATTCTAAGCAGTTCGGAGAACTGGTTGTTAGAAGAAATGACTGGTCTAATCCTGTAAGGAAGGCGGATAGGAAACATTCTGGTATTGCTTACAGAAACTGCCTCTCCGTTCAGCCTTATTACATTCTTGGCAGGACTAGACTTCCTGTCTCTGGAACTTCTCTGGAGTTTTTCTCCCCTCCTTTGCTGGTACTTTGCTTGTGTGGAGTGACCATTCAAAGTTACAATGGCACTGAAAAAAGTGACGTGACCATTTTTCACACTTACAACTGTTGCAGCATCCCCACAGTCATGAGAAGCCAGGTGAGGAGATTCGTGCCTCAATGTGAATGATATTGAGTTGGCCACGCCCAGCCAATAACATGACCACCAAGCCACACCCATCAACTAAGCCACGCCCACAGAACTAGTTGTTAAACAATTTGAATCCCACCCCTGGTAAAGTCTACTTAAAAATGAGTTTGATTTCTGCTCACTACACAACTGTACTAACAGCTAAACTGTTCCCTGTTCCCAAATACTGACCATACACAACCCTGCTTAGCTTTCAAATCCAGACAATATTCATCAGTTGTTTCTACCTAAGATATAAATATAATTTTCAGTACCTTATAAACATTTTGTAAAGCTTCATTGTTTCTGTATTTTTAATAGGTAGCAATTCTTGTCAGATCAATAATGGAGGATGTTCCCAACTTTGCTTACCAACTTCAGAATCCACTCAAACATGCTTATGCACTGTAGGTTATAATCTTCAGAAAAACCGCATGACATGTCAAGGTATAATCATTTATTTATTTTCAAGGGCTAAGTAAAACAAATCAAAATACAAATTTAATAATTCCCAAAGTCAGTTGTATTATTGGTAGCAGAAGAAAATAATATCTTGCTCTGAGTCTTATGATTGTGTTTCCTGGAGGTTGGGTAGGTTTTTTAAAAAAGATTTGATTTTTTTATTAATTTTGTTGCTGAGTTTGTGTAATAAATATCTATAATTAGTAATTGATATAATCTGCCCACAAAATGTAAACATTCAAGGCATCAAAAATAGGGATAAACAAGGTTTTTTATCTATGTTGTATTTTATTGAGATACATATTGACAGATGTAAAAGCAGGGAATTTGCACAATCATTTGTGGGTACTAAAATCGTTATACAAAATAGTTGTAAAATCAAATAATTGATTTCAGTTTACTGATCATAAAATAAATAAAAACCTAATCAATTTTTCAAATGATATCCCTAGGACAGGTTCTTAATTAAAATTAACTTGATGATTTGAACATCAATTTTCAGACTTTTTGCAAAAAATGTTGACATAATCATGGTTAGAAGCTTACAATCTCAGTTCAATCACTGAAGTCCAAATTTAGCAGAAGTATGTGTCAGTAGACTCAAGCTTCTTAAAAGTATCTTTAGACAGATAGAGATTACAGTTCCAAAAAGATGTAATAAAATGTCATGTGGGTCATGTGATCATAATTTGTAACCTTCCCAACTGTTTTCTGACAAAGGTCAATGGGAGAAGTTAGTTTCTCTTAAAGGCTTAACAACTATGGCAAATAAGATTGTAAAATGGGGCAAAATTCACATAACAACTGCCTTGCTTAGCAGTGGAAATTTTGAGCTCAGTTGTGGTCGTAAGTTGAGGACTACCTGCATTAGCTTTTAATACGATTCTGGTTATTCTACACTGATTTTTCTATTTTCTTTCTTGATGATCCCTCCCACTTCATCATAATACAACTGATTAAGAGCCAGAAGTTTGTATTTTGTCTACAGATATCTGGTTAATTTTATAACTGCTTATGATGATAACTATTGTTAACATTTTGAAATATTTTTTTCTTTAGGTATAGAGTCATTTCTCTTATATTCTATTCATGAAGGAATCAGGGGAATCCCTCTTGATCCAAATGACAAAACAGATGCATTAATGCCTATAACAGGAACATCTTTTGCTGTTGGTATAGACTTTCATGCAGGTAAATAAATGTTTTCCTTATAAAAGCCCTATAATTTTGGAAGTCTCAAAGTTACATAGGATTACTATTCTTCGTTCTCAGTTAAATAGATCTATATTAAGAAAAACAGCTGCAAAAATGTAAAAAGAAATGCATATGATGTACACTGATTTTCAGTAAGTATTGTACCCAAACATTTACAAAAGAGAAAAGAGCAAAGATGAATTGTAGAAAAAAATGTCATAGAAGCACTTCAAACTAAGAGATCAAAACATGCCCAATAAATAAGATATTGTTGGAAACTGTATTTTAAATATTTATTCTATAGGAAATGATACAATCTACTGGACTGACATGGGATTCAATAAAATAAGCAGAGCTAGCAGAGATCAGACATGGAAGGAAGATATTGTTACAAATGGCTTGGGAAGAGTGGAAGGCATTGCAGTAGATTGGATAGCGGGTAGGTTTTCTGGTTATTTTATTATTTATAACTATTCTACTTTATCTTTTCTGATTTATAGCCAAACAATTCTTTCAGGTTTCTTTACAACAGTAAACATATTTTGCATCTAGAATTACCAAATAAAATAAGAAAATACAATTTTATTCATTAGTATAAACAAAATCTACTCCCTTTTTTTTAAAGCATATGCTTTTTTTTTCTTTCCATAGAAAGTGGGATGCTTTTCCTCTGGAAACTGTACTTTTTATTGTATTGTATTGTATTTTAAATTCTCCAAGAAATACAAATGAAATGGCATAGCTAATCATATGATCATGGTGGGATGAATATTTTTTACTCAAAATAGGTACATTGAATCTGCAGTGGACTAATCACTTTTATCCTGGGTCCCCACAAATATGAAAAATTGCACTGTCAAAAATGGCATTTTAACAAATTAAATATAGGGGGAGAGGATTTTTCTGACAAAATTGGATTTTAGGGTGACAAAAAGGGGTCATATGATTTGGCCGACCATTGATTGTTCCATCATGGTATAGATGTATTTTTAACATAAGGAAGTTTGCAGGAAGAAAAATTATTCAAATAGAATAGTACAAATATGCCCACTGATTTTTCTTTTTAGTGATTTAATTTAGAAAAAAGTTTATATTAATATTCATTTATTTTGTTTGTAGTAATAACTGAGATGTTTAATGATATTCTTATGTCTCCATAACTGCATTTTCTTATTGCTTCCAGGTAATATATATTGGACAGATCATGGCTTCAATTTTATTGAAGTTTCTAGGCTTAATGGCTCTTTTCGCTATGTTGTCATATCTCAGGGTCTGGATCAGCCAAGGTCTATAGCAGTGCACCCCGAAAAAGGGTAAGTTGATAATAGATATGAATGCAAGTGAATACGTTTGTCAAAAAGCATTTAAAAAAACTGAAAAGCTGATGAGGAATAGTGTGTAAAATGGATCTAGGAAGCTACAATGTAAATTTGATATGAGCCCACATACTACTAAAGCTTTAAAATACTGCTCCAACAATAGCATAAATCAGGGGTGTCAAACTGGTGGCCTGTGGGCAAGATGCCTCATGTGCAGGCCACACTCATCCCAACTCTGTGAATGGGAAAAACGTTGTGAAATGTCATTTGATGGCAGTGTGACACCTGTGGCATAAATGGAATCATGTTGAACTACTTTACCATGCTGTTTTGTGAGCTGTTGATATGTGTACATTTCTTTTCGCGCTCAAGAAAAAATAAATTTAAATAGTATATTTTGTTGTGTCTTCAATTATAAGATTACATTAAAAAGGAAGCACAGTTAATATTGAGATGAAATTATTGACCTAGATTTTATTTCAGCATTTCCAAATGATTAGGAAGATCTGGGCTTCAATAAGTTGATAATGAACATTTAAACTTTAATTATGCATTCTATAATATAATATAATATAATATAATATAATATAATATAATATAATATAATATAATATAATATAGTATAGTATAGTATAGT
>BHEV01038544.1:0-15420 GCA_004319985.1 Emydocephalus ijimae
GCAGGCTCAATCCCCATCATAAGTCAAGGACTACCCGTAAGTTCAGGCTCAATCATGGTCTTAAGTCAAGGACTACCTGTATAGAAAGGCCCCTATGGGGAACTTAAGATAGGAAACCTTGAAATATCACTAACATTCAGGGGATATTCTACCATGATGGGTCATCAGACTGATGATCCAATTGGATCTTTGTGATCATGACATGAAGACAAAATGTGTTTAGAAATGAAATTCTGTCCGTTCCAGGGACTCCCAGTCAACATCATTCCCTCCATCGTGGACCATGGATCTAGAAGATTGTAGCAGGTACTCAAGTCTTTTTCCCAGGAAAATTTGGGCTCCTGTAAACCAAACTAACACAGTTGAATCACGGAGCTCTGAAGAAGAAAAATTGGGAGAAGTGTCCGTGACCGAACTTCGAAGAAAGAAGCACTCATGGCCACTCCCAGGCCCGCCTTGTTCTCCACCCTCTCATGAAGTTCTGAAGCCCTTTGATCCACAAAACAACGATTTAAATTGGCAGTCCAACATCATTCCTGAATGCAGTAATGCTAAGAAGCAAGTCTACATCCTCCAGCGGGACCATTTCGCATCCCAGGTCTGGGCTGAGTTTTACGGAGGACACCAGGAGAGCATCGCGGGAGGTGGGCTAGGGGCCAGCAACACGGAAAAACCAATTCGGCTGTCTCACGCTGCGACGTATGGGATATGGCAGCCGATAATTCAAGAGAATGATTTGTGTGATACAAGAGGCACTTACAAATCACCACAATCCATGTCGCCCTTATTCTCACTGCCATTTCAGCAAGAAAATAGTGTCCCCGAAGCAGCGAATACTGACCTGCACCAGCCAAATTGCCCCAATAACCCGTACACCGATAATGTTCAAAGTAAAAATTTGAGGTGTCCCCTCCAAGATTCTACAAATTGTTTACCTCCTCCACCCCCAGGTTTCCAGTATCCACCCCCAGGTTTCCAGTATCCACCCCCAGGTTTCCAGTATCCACCCCCAGGTTTCCAGTATCCACCCCCAGGTTTCTACTATCCACCCCCAGGTTTCCAGTATCCACCCCCAGGTTTCCAGTATCCACCCCCAGGTTTCCATTATCCACCCCCAGGTTTCCATTCATTGTACAGTGGAGATAAATGCCTCAAAAGCAGAAGTTTAAATCCCTCAGAGGCATCGTGTGTACTTTACAAAAATCCAATAGTGCCAATGTATACTCAGCCACCTGAGTCTTACGGCCACGGCTTCGTTGTCCAGTCTTTTGGCTCCCAAACGGCCCCACAAAGATGCCACTATCTGCAGGATGGGGAGTTTCCCAGTGGCGGGGGAAATCAAAGTTCCATCAGACACTCCTGGGTTGACCGACAAGCTCCTGAGGAGGAACCCTTGGGCAAAATTTTGACAAACACTTCCTTCCATGGTTGGCCACAGCGTCCTCCCGAAAACAAGTTTGCGAAATGCCACGGATCAGACAGTGACCCAGACGGAGGCCACGCCGGTCAGAGAACGGGCCAAATTGAGAGCTGGGATAAAATGAACCCATCCTTCGTAAGTCGGGACTGGACTCCGTTGCCTGCGTTGAGAAATTTTCTTGCATTTCACCCACATTCATCTTTCTCCGCCGATGTTCATGATGACGTCGTCCACCGTTTAACTCATGTTATCGACGACCTTTGTGGAGGTGCCTCTGCATTGTATCGTCCCTCCTTACTGCAGCATCACTATCACAGATTGGCCACTAATGATAGTGAGCCTGCCCACACACTCTATGTACATTTGGGGAAATGTTTCGAACAGTGGCAGATGTTAGAAAGAGAGCGAGCCAAGGTGAGAGAGGGGTTATTATGGGACACACGTCTTCAGGCTGAACACCTTCCAGGCTGGGTGTGTGTGTGTGTGGAATTTCAGGAGCTGGAATTCCCTGTCAACCCACATTGAGAGGGAAGTTCTGGAGGGCTGGGTGGAAGCATGCGCATCTGGAGAGCATCCAGATTGAGAAGGATAGACCGATTTGAATGTGGAAAACTTGGTGCTCCCTGAAGGATTGCTGGTTTTCTAGTAACCATTTCATGACCCAATGAGGTAATGTCATCAGTGCTAGAAGGGGAGGGGGCAGAGGTGGTGTTCAGCCAGTTCTGACCAGTTCTGGAGAAGCGGGAGTGGAAATTTTGAGTAGTTTGAAGAACCGGCAAATCCCACCTCTGACTGGCCCCACCAACTCCACCTCTTCTCAGCCTCCCATTAAGTCTCAGCTGATTGGCTGGGTCTTCTTTGGTTGCCCTGCACAGGAGAACGGAGCTGGAAAGCAGGTTAGTGGGTGAGGAGGGAATGAGAATTTTGCAGGATCCTTCCCCTGCCATGCCCAACAAGCCACGCCCACAGAACCGGTAGTAAAAAAAATTGAATCCCACCACTGGAAGGGGGAGGAAGAGGAGGACTATGGAGTCAGTGATGCTCCCTGATCTTGGTGGTTCTTGCAGACATTTCATGACCCAAGTACGGAATGTCATCCATGCTAGAAGGGAGGAGGGTTTGCTTTCTCTGTTTAGCACATAGTTGAGTCGTGAAATGCTGGGATCTTCATGACTTGATTCCAGCAGCGCCTCCATTGTGGTCCCATGGCCATCTCATTTCATGTTGCTTGTGCTGAAAAAGGGGCCCTGGGTTCCTCTAAACCAGCCCATAGAATTCCATTGGCTCACTTAAAGACGGCTGCATTTGGTTATCACCTGCTGCAGAAAAGATCATAAAATCAGGTTGGTGCTGTGGATGATCTATTTTACGACCATCACGACTTACTTACTGGTGATAGGCCAGATCCATTAGAGTCATAACTCAAGGACTAGCTGTAGTTGAAGTATACTGTTTGAAAAAAGAGACAGCACAAGTGGTCCTCGAACAGTTCATTTAGTGACTGTTCAAAGTTAAAATGCCGTAGAACCCCCCCCCCCTGCTCTTCACACTTAACAACCATTGCAGCATCACGGTAAAATTCAGGTGCCTGGCAGCTGACTCATATTTATGACGGTCACTGTGTCCCGGGGCCACGTGATCCTCTTTTGCTACCTTCTGACATACAAAATCAATAGGGAAAGCCAGATTCGCTTAACAACTACATGACTAACTTAACAACTGCGGTGATTCACTTAATAGCTGTGACAAGAAAGGTTGTAAAACTCACTTAACAAATGTCTCACTTAACAGTTGAAATTTTGGGCTCTGTTGTGGTTGTAGGTTGAATTTTGTAGCAAAATTATTCTGTATTGTACCACCCAAATGTCTGGATGGATCTGTGTAAGTGCCTGAGAATTAAATCCCAGCTGAAGGTAACGTTGTAGTTGATCCCTGGAGATTTAAGAAAAGGATCTGCCTTTTAAATACCAATTTGGGATTAAAGAGAAATTGCTATTCAGGCTAGAGCATACTCTGAAAATTCCTTTTTATTCTTCCTCCAGACAGAGGCTGATTTAGCAAGGGCTTTTCCTTCGAAATCCTTCACCAGCTCCAGCAAGATTACAGGTTTCCCCCTTCCAGCTAATCCCTCTCACATGGATTACCTGATTTGGATCCAGTTTCAAGAGCGAGCAAGAGTGAGTATTGCATTCTGATTGAACCAGATCCACCCGTGCCTAAGGCGGGACTTGAACTTGAACCCACAGCTTTCTGTTTTCCAACCTGATGCTTTAACCAGTAGACCAAACAGGCTCTACAATTAGGACAAATAGAGGAAAATGGAAGGACTGGCCATCAGCATCCTCATTATACCGGAAGGGCCTGAATAGAAAGAAGTAAAGATAGTCCTTGACTTATGACCAACGTTGAGCAAAAATTTCTGTCACTAACTGAGATAGTTAAGTGAGTTTTGCCCCATTCGATGCCTTTTTTTGTCACAGGGCTTAAGTGAATCACTGCCATTGTTAAGTTAGTCATATGGATGTTAAGTGAATCTGGCCTACCCTTTGACTTTGCTTGTCAGAAGGTTGCAAAAGCGGATCACATTTTAGTTTAGTTTATTTTACTTTATTGTCAATGCACATCGTACAACGAAATTAAATACCATCTTCCGTGTATATTATGACTATGAAAATAAACACAAACACACACACATTCATATTCTATACATTGGATTGAAAACCTCTGACATTTCATTAATGTTGCTCTATACAGTAGAATTCAACAGAGCTCCTGCCCTGGGATGGAACCTGTTTTTCAGCCTGTTTGTCCTTGTTTTATTCTTATCCTGTACCATCTGCCAGATGATAATAGTTCAGACGAAGGGTGCTCAGGATGAGATGGATCTTTGAGAATGTTTTGAACTTCCTTAAGGCAGCAGGAGCTATAAAGCTCTTCCAAAGAGGGGAGAGGGCAACCCATGATCTTCTGAGCAATGACATTAACCCTCTGGAGTGGCTGTCCTATCTGCCTCGGTGCAATTGGCAAACCAGACAGAGGTGCAGTAAGGTTAAAATGCTCTCTCTGGTGCAGCGATAGAAGGTCACCAGCAGTTTTTCATTCTGTTGTTGTTTCCTGAAAAGCCTCAGGTAGTATAATCTCTGCTGGGCCCTTTTGACCAGGGCTGCAATGTGGGCACCCCAGGTCAGGTTCTCTTTTAGGGTAACACCCAGAAACTTAACACTTGCTCCACTCGGTCTCCATTGATAAGCAACAGCTTGATGTCTGATCTGTTCCTTCTATAGTCCACTAGAAGCTCCTTGGTCTTATTGGTGTTGAGGACCAAGTTATTGTCTCCACACCATGAAAGCAACCAGTCCACTTCATCTTGGTAGGCAGACTCATCTCCCACTCCAGAGATGAGTTCCACCACATGACCCCGGGACCCTGCATCCATTATAAATATGAGTCACTTGCCAAGTGCCTAGATTTTGATCATGTGACCACGACGATGCTACAATGGTCCCAAGTGTGAAAAATGGTCATAAGTCTCTTTTATCAGTGCTGTTGTGATTTCAAACAGTCACTAAACAAGCTGTTGAATGTCAAGGTCCAGTTGTAGATATATTTTTTTTAGAAAAATGCCATTTTCAGTGCATTGTAATTTCAAACAGTCGCTAACCGAATGGTTGGAAGTTGAGGATTAGCTGTGTCACCATTGCAATGAAATCAAAATTCAGACGCCTGGCAACTGGCATGTATTTACAATAGTCATAGCATCCCTGGGGACACACGACCATCCCTCGCAGCCTTCACAACCAGCTTCCGGCAGGCAAAGTCAGTGGGAAAAGCTGGATTTGGTTAATGACCTTGTGTGGCGGTTTGCATAACACCAAGCCCGAAGTTCAGCATGGATTTCTGCAGCGTGCTTGTTATCAGATGCCATAGAAATGGGGAGGGGTTTGGGGAAGTGAGCTGGTTGTGTAGAAGTGTAGTCCCATGAGAACCGGAAGAGAGGTTTGCACGCACGAATTGTGGCACTGCTGAGTGGAGTTGTTTATACTCCTTCAAGGCCAACTGTCCCGAGACTCCAGAAGCAAGAAATGCCCGAAGAAGGACTTTCCCATAACATCATACTGGATGTGGATTGGGCTCTCAGTGTTGGACTCTGGGGGGGGGGATTTGGGGTGACTTTCCATGGGTAACTCTCGTGCCTTTTGAGTCAGATCTTGCCTTGCTTTCGCCGTTATCACTTCAAACCTAATAAAAGGACCTCTTCTCTAATTGGGGATTTTCTCTTTCTTGAGTTTTGAACAGAGGCAGCCCTGATAGAACATCTGGTTCTAATTGTCACAAGTCAAGGATTATCTGTAGAAAAGTCAAACTGTTTATTTTTCAAAGATGAAAACCCTCCCCCACCACTAGTAAAATACAGTGTGTTGTTGTTGTTGTTTTAACTTTTTTTTTTAGGTGTGCACCTTACTTGAGAAAATGGAACACTTTGGAGGCATTTCCATTCACAACAACATATTGGCATCTTTGGAGCGTCACTTGGAAGCCATTTACACAACCCAGGCCAGGCACAATGATGAGATTCTTAATGCTGATAGTCCCCAGAGGCCGGGGACATCATCAGGTATCAGTAATGAAAAAGATAAATACTTTTGAGTTTAATTAATGGGCAAACACTGTGTTTTTTCATTAGTACTTCCGCTTAAAATCACTGTTGTTATACAGATGCCAGTTACAGGTAGTCCTCTACTTACAGCCATCTGTTTAGTGGATTTTCGCGGTTACAACAGCTCTAAAGAAAGGGGCTTGGGGCATTTTTCACACTTGCAATATCCCCACTTGATCAAAATTTGACTGGTTCGTATTTATGATGGTCACAGTGTCCTCTAGGGTCATGTGATCCCCTTTTGTGACCTTCTGACCAGCAAACTCAATGGGGGAAGCCAGATTCACTTAACAACTGTATTCCTAACTTAAGGGCTGCAGAGATTCACTGAACAACTGCGGCAAAAAAAAGTCATACCATGGGATAAAGCTCGCTTAATAATCATCTCGCTTAATGACGGAAATTTTGGGCTCAGTTAGTCATAAGTCAAGGATTACCTTTTGATTCCCGCTAGGGAATTCTGGGAGATGAAATCCCTGCATCAAGCAGTTGCTGGCAATTTTCATAGAGGTGTGCTTGGAACTCCCGGAAGCTGCCTGGGGAATTCTGGGAGTTGAAGTCCACCTATCCAAAAATTTCGAAGGTTGAGGAACACTGCTTAAGCTTCTAACCGGGGCCATTGCCGAATCTGTAGGCAACATAAATACTTGTATTCTTTGTTGCAGACTCCTGCAGAGGCTAAAAGATACATGAAATATCAGTAATTAATATTGTTATTTATTAAATTTATTTACCTCCCATCTCAGGATCCAGCAACCTTGGCAGGCTGGCAGAATCATAAACAGCAATACATTCAAATAGCATTCAAAACTGTTAAACATTGAAATTAAAACATTAACAACACGCTGCAGGTAGTCCTCAACTTACAACTGTTCGTTTAGTGACCATTCCAAGTTACAACTGCACTGAAAAAAGGGATCTTTGACTGTTTTTCACACTTATGACCGTTCCAGCATCATTGCAGGTCATGTGATCAAAGCCAGACGCTTGGTAAATTGACTCATATTTATGACGATTGTGGTGTCCCTGGGGTCACATGGTTCCTTTTTGCAACCTTCCTACAAGCAAAGTCGATGGAGAAGCCAGATTCATTTAACAGCTGTGTGACTAATTTAAAAATTGCATTGATTCACTTAACATGCGTGTCAAAAAAGGTCATATAACTTGTCTCACTTAGCAACATAAATTTTGGGCTCAATTGTGATCGTAAGTCAAGGACTACCTGTATACATCTTTCATGCTAAGCCATGAATTGATGCCATGTTGAAAAGAATCTGAATTGGCAATCTAATTGATGATGATTTAAAGCAGGAGTCGCCAACCTTTTGGACCTCAGGGATCACCAAACCCATAATTTAAAATCCCGTGGACCAGAGACCCTGGGAAAATCCCGCCAAAAGTCTGCAGGAAAATTCCCCACCCCGTTTTCCTACCGATCATTCTTTATTTGGGATCGCAGAATACCATCTCCAGCTCCATTCTCGGGGAGAGAGAGAGAGAGAGACTTTTGGCTTCATGCAAGGAAAACAGCAGAAGCAGCAGAAGTCTTTCTTTCTCTCCCCCAAACTCCGCCAGAAACGAGTCTTTGTGAGACATGTCGCGCCAACAAAGTCTCTTGGAGCAAGCTGCCTCACAGGTCCCAAAGACTCATTTCTGGTGGAGTTTGGGGGAGAGAAAGAAATACTTTTGCTGCTTTCCTTGCATGCAGCCAAAAGCAGAAGAAGAAAGAAGCGGAAAGAAGCAGCCTGGTGGCCAGGCCAGGTGCGTGAGGCGAGTGGGGCAAGTTCCCCTCCTCCACCCTTTCCCCCCTCCCCTCACTACCTCGTGTTGTTTGCAATGCAAGCGATGCAAGTCTTGTGTCCTGTTGGCCACGTAGGTGGCGCAGCCTTGTGTTACTGTGCAAGATTGAATTAATTGCTTTGGGGGGGATATTTCTTTGCGGACCACCAAAATTTTCTCGTGGACGACCAGTGGTCCCTGGCCCACTGGTTGGTGACCGTTGGTTTAAAACATCAGGGAAATATACACCGTCCAGATTATAAACAAATTAAATGTTGTCTTTGTTGCAGAAATCCTGGCCTTGGCATCAGCTGTGGATGTGCTCACATCCTCCACACGAAAAACCCGCACAGCTTTATGGTGTGTTGTTCAGCACATCGTCTTTCCCAAAATTTGGACCAGAGCTCCTGATGAGAATGCCAGCATCCCCTTACAAACCAAGGCCCTCACAGAGGGCGAAGACAAAGAAAACAAGAGAGTGAATTAGGAAGAATTTGCAACCAGTTATGAAATGAGTTGCTTTTTTTTTTTTTTTCCCCATAAAAGCAGCCAATTTAATGGCTTTTTGTTGTCCTGTCCCCCCCATCCTGCTGGCATTTAAGCCAGACAGTTGCAGAAATCCGGGTGATGCAACACTGAAAAGTTGATGCAATTAAGCATATTTAATTTATTGTTTAACTTAGTTAAGCATTATTTAATGTATTTGCCTTAAGACTTCCTCATCCAAAGACATGAAGTGGCAAAACTCACGTAGCATCTTTGTTACTTTTTGCAATGCAACCTGTTTTCTTTTCTTTTTCTCAGTTTTTGGAAAATGACATTTTGGTGCCAAACTTAACGGCAACCGGGGTGCAGTTCTTTCTTTCTTTCAAACCGATTATGAATAAGACACGCTTTAATAATGGATGTGTTTATCAGGAGCTGAAGCTAAACTGCTAAAACTGAAGTTAAATTAACCACGGATGAAATTGCATAAAAGTCTGGAAATTTGCATCTGCATCTTGACATTTCAAGCTGGGCTTGCAATCGCAAAGTTTTGGAAAGACTTTGAGGACCTTTTGAATGAAAAAAAAAAAGTAATATCAAAGTGTTTTAGGCTAGAATGCTAGCTACAGAGAATAAATGGATTTGAGGTGTGCTTCCTAGGGGAAAAAAACAATTAATGATATATTTATCTTAATGAAAGATACATTTTTTTTTTTAATTTAAAGTATGTTTTTGATCCTTGGCCAAAGTTAATAATCAGGCTAAATGGCTGTTCTGGATCTGTTCAGGTAAGTATCAAGTACAAATATGACCAATGTATTACATTTATAGAATCAGATTTTTTGTGGTTGAAACAGTTGCACAAAACTAACACTCTTTGTGTCAGTTTTATTTGTAGCAGGAAGTTCACAGGTTTTGTGAACTGGTGTTTGTCTCTTGGACAATCGAGTGTGTTGTGTGGCAGGGTGAAATTCCACACTGACAATGAGGATTTATCTCCCTTCTAAGTATTAATATTTTAACCAACTTATAAACCATGAGATTATCTTGGTGCATGGACTGGATAATTAACCGATGTGTTTAAATTTTATACTTTAATGACAAAGTCCCTAAAAAGCAATTCTTTGATTTCATTGATCAGTATTGGAAGGAAGGAAGGAAAGAAGGAATAGAGAGGGGAAGGAAAGGACAAGGGGGGGAGGAAAGGAAGGAAGGACCGTCAGAATGCAACGTTCTATAAAAAAAATGAATATATTGAGTTTAGTTTTTGTAAGAGAAAGTAAGAGAAAGTATATTTTTGCAGTTTGCACTCAAATGTCAGGAGTTGAAATACAATTTTAGTTGGGAATACATTTAATTTTTAAATATTCCTGTGATGGATCTTGCAGTCTAATAAATCCGTATTTTTTTTCCATATTTTTGTTCTACTTCAGGACTGAAGTGTTACAAATCCCTTCTAATTTCTTAATTTGTAAGTACAGTATTGTTTAAAATACGGGTTTATCATAAGTTGTTACGGTTTTAATGCACCCTGAAGCATTTAAAGCCATTATAAATACCATATGTGCCTAAGATAAATTTTATCTGAGCAATACATTTAAGGAGATTTATAACATTTCATTTCTGCAAACAAGAGACCCCAGAGAGCAGAATTAAAATGGCCTTTCTCCTTGTATTTATTGGTTCAGACAGTTGATTTTTGTAAACAGGACCTTGTTCATTGATTCCTGCATCAGTTTCTATTTTTACTAAAGTAAAAAAAATCTACATACTCATTGACAAAAATGTTTGGATGTTTTCACATCTAACAGAATCAAGATGGTCTTTTTCCTTGTTGGCCTTAATTTCAGCAGTGGTGCCTTTTCCAAGTTAAATTCATAATTTCCACCTGTCTTTTCCAAATTAAAATGATTTTACTGTTAGCAGTTCTACTTCTCACCTTTATCCAAAGCACAATTCTCATCTTAGAAAACCCAACTGGTATCTCTGTTAAATAACATTTATTTAAAACATTTCAATCATAGCTTGTAATGAATTTATTTCTGAAATGTCTTTGCCAAGAGAATCTGGTGCTTATTTATAGAAGGGATTTTCAATTCGACCGCCTGACACCATTCACAAATGATGTAAGCGTCCATCTTTATCATTTGCAAACACAATTTTGTGATTGTGAGGTCACCCACATACACACATACCTTTCTGGGACAATAGAGTTTCATTTTAAGATTCTATAGAAATCTGGTGAACTTTTGAAAAAAATCAGTGTTTATATGCACATTAAAATCTTTATTTTGCTGTATGAAAACTTTGCTTATAAAAAATTCCTTGTATGATTTTCTAAGTCATTTCCATAGCCATTGTGGTGGTTAAATCTGTATGTAAGAATAATAAAAATGGGTCATATTTGCAACTTGAGTTTTGTATACTTTTAGTTTGAAGCATGAATATGTTTCTCAAACTTCCTAGCAAAATTTATTTTTCTTACAGATGCAGGTATTCCTCAGTTTATAACAGTTCAAGAGAGAAAAAAATTGCAGAGAAAAAAGTGACACTTTTCCACACTTAAAACTACTGCAGTATCCCCATGCGATCAAAATTCAGAAGCTTGGTAACTGATTCATATTTATGATAGTTGCAGAGTCGGGGTCACGTGAGCCAAATTCACTTAACAACCTTGATATTAACTTAACAATTGCAATGATTCACTTAACAACCATGGTGTTATGTTCTGTGCATGGGCGCTAAGGAGGAGACGAGCCGGTGAAGAGTGAACTTCAAACTCTTTATTTACATGTGTAACAGCTCAGCTCTATGGCCACAACGGCCCCCTTTATATAGGCAAGCTCTTCAGTATTTAACCAATGAAAACACAGGGAGCGCTAGCCCCGTTAACCAATGGGAGAGGCTCGTTAATAGCCAATCAGATTCTCCTGAACGGACCAATCCGATGTCGTTATTATCGGATAATCAGAAGTGCAAGGCCAGAACCCTGCACTTTACTTCAAGCTCTTAATAATCTTTATTCAAGTACTTTTATTAATTCACAANCAGTATTTAACCAATGAAAACACAGGGAGCGCTAGCCCCGTTAACCAATGGGAGAGGCTCGTTAATAGCCAATCAGATTCTCCTGAACGGACCAATCCGATGTCGTTATTATCGGATAATCAGAAGTGCAAGGCCAGAACCCTGCACTTTACTTCAAGCTCTTAATAATCTTTATTCAAGTACTTTTATTAATTCACAACACCCCTTCCCCCCGGGTTCCGTTTAAGGGGTGCGGTCACTTAGTCTTTGAGGTAGGCAGGTTGTTTTGATTGTCTATTTGATTTACGTTGTTCTCCCGGTATTTGGCTACAGTCTTGTTGGGGTAGGACGTTATCTGGTGAAGAGGGTGCCTCCAGTTCTGTATTCAAATTTTCGTTGCCGCTAATGTTCTCGGCATCTCCTTGAGGCGAGCTCACCCCCATCCCCGATCCTTCTTCACGTGTTGCCTCTGAGCGGTCATTACTTCCGCTTAAGCTTTCTGCCGTTTCAAATTCAGCTTCCTCGGTATCTCCTCCCCCCTCGGTTTGGAAGTCAGGGGACTCGGAGATCCCCGACTGTAGCCTTGAACGCAGCTGATCAATATGGCGCTTCCATATTCTATCGTCGCGACATCTCACGCGGTACGATCTGGGGCCGGTTACTTGGACTACAGTTGCCTCGACCCACAACGGATCGCCCGAAAAGTTCCTAGCGAAAACCAAGTCGCCTACCTGGAAGGTACAGCATTTCCCGCTGGATCCGTGTGGTTTTTCAGGTTCATATGATGGGTGCAGATGGTCGAGGTGGGAGCGGAGCTTCTGCCCCNTGACATCTCATGTGGTACGATCTGGGGCCGGTTACTTGGACTACAGTTGCCTCGACCCACAACGGATCGCCTGAAAAGTTCCTAGCGAAAACCAAGTCGCCTACCTGGAAGTTACGGCATTTCCCGCTGGATCCGTGTGGTTTTTCAGGTTCATATGATGGGTGCAGACGGTCGAGGTGGGAGCGGAGCTTCCGCCCCATCAATAACTCGGCGGGAGTTTTGTTGGTGACGCTGTGTGGAGTGATATGCTGCAAAAGGAGTATCCGGTTAATCTTGTCTTCTATATCGCCATAGTCCATTTTATGCAAGGTTTTCTTGACGAATTGTACCATGCGCTCGGCCCTTCCGTTGGCCGCAAGATGTGCCAGAAAAGTCAGCATATGGCGAATACCGTGGTCCGCCAGGTACTGTTCAAAGGACAGCGCAGTAAATTGGGGCCCGTTGTCGGATACTGGAATGTCTGGTAATTCGTGTGTTGCAAATATTCTGTCTAGTTTCCTGATGACTGATTCGGTTGTTGTATTTCTCATCTCATGGATTTCAAGCCAGTTCGAGTAGGCATCCACCGTTAATAAAAATGTGTGTCCTTTGATAGGTCCCACAAAGTCCAGATGAATATGGGACCATGGTCCCCTCGGTGTGTCCCATTCAGTCAGGGTTGCTTTCGGAGGGGCGTTGCTTACTTCCTGACATTTGTGACAAGCTTTTACCCATGTCTCGATCTGCTTGTCGATACCTGGCCACCACGCATAGCTTCGTGCGAGGGCTTTCATGTGCACAATGCCGGGGTGGCCATCGTGCAAGGTTCTCAGTATCACTCGTCGTAACCGCTCTGGGACAACGACTCTTTCACCCCAGATAATGCAGCCCTTCTGGGAAAATAGTTCTGTTTGTCAATTCTTGAATGGGACGTAGTCGTCAGGTATCTGGTCCAATGGCCATCCGCGCTCGACCCAACTGAGGACTCCTGCTAAAATGGGGTCGCGTTTCGTTTCAATCGTGATATCTCGGGCTGTTAGTGGCGGTGTTTGAAGTGTCTCGATTTGCAGTGTTATAACTGTCGGAGTGGGGTCATCAATGGTCTCTGGAAGTGGTGCACGGCTCAATGCATCGGCGTGGGGAATGGCCTTCCCCGGGCGGTGTTGCAACTTGTAATTATATGCCGCCAAGAATTCTGATCAGCAAGTCATTCTGGGAGATAATATATAAGGTGTTGGCCTATCTCCCACTATTATTCCCAGCAAAGGTTTGTGGTCAGTCACTATAGTAAAGGCTCGGCCATACACATATTCATGAAATCTCTTAACAGCAGACAAAATAGCAAGGGCCTCTTTATCAATTTGACTGTAATTGCGTTCTGCTTTTGATAACGTCTTTGAGAAATAGGCAACAGGGGCTTCACTGCCGTTTGGCAAAACATGGCTCAAGATGGCGCCCACTCCGAATGGTGACGCATCACACGTGATCGTTAAAGGCAAAGTCTCGTTATACTGCATCAAAACAGCATCAGAAGTCAATAAATTTTTCACATATCGAAACGCCTGCTCCTCTCTGTGTCCCCATACCCAGGTTGCTTTTTTGTCCAACAAACGATGTAGGGGTTCGGCTACGGTTGCTTTGTGAGGCAGGAAAACGTTATAAAAATTGATAAGGCCTAGAAAAACCTGGAGGTCGGCCTTATTTCGGGGTTTTGGGGCATTTTTGATTGCCCTAAGTTTGCTATTGGTGGGGTGAATGCCTTGACTATCAATTAAATATCCTAAAAGTTCTACACAATCCGTACATAATTGATACTTGTTTTTTTTAACTTTGAGACCTGTAAATCTCTGGAGAACCAACCCCAGGCGATCCTTTAGTGTTTTCCGAGTTGGGGCAGCGATTAACACATCATCAAAATATAGGACAACGCCTTTTATCCCTTGTAATAGTCTTTCCATCAAACTTTGAAAGATTCCCGGGGCTACACTTACTCCGAACTGGAGTCGGTTACATTTAAACGCACCTCGGTGCGTAACGATCGTTTGGGCCTCTGCCGTTTTTTTGTCTACAGGCAGTTGTTGGTGTGCCTGGGCTAAGTCTAGTTTAGCGAAGACTTTTCCGCCCCCCAGGGAATGGAGGAGGTGCTGCACCACCGGTACTGGATAAGCAACAGCCCCTTTATACAGGCAAGCTCTTGAGTATTTAACCAATGAAAACACAGGGAGCGCTAGCTCCGTTAACCAATGGGAGAGACTCGTTAATAGCCAATCAGATTCTTCTGAACGGACCAATCCGGTGTCGCTATTATTGGCCAATCAGAAGTGCAGGGCCAGAACCCTGCACTTTACTTCAAGCTCTTAATAATCTTTATTCAAGTACTTTTATTAATTCACAACACATGGCAAGAAAGGTTGTAAAGTGGAGCAAAATTCACTTCAGAAATGTCTCAGCAACCTAAATTTGGGCTCAATTATGGTCATACAATGGAGGACTATCTGTAACATAATACACAGTGCCTGTTACAATGCATGGATTTGTTATGTAGTATTTTACATATCTTTGGCTAATAATGAAAGACATTTTTAAATGCTGTTCATGATAATGATTGGATAACTTGTTTCATTTAATCACTCACTAATTTTCAAAATTGGCAAGTTGAAGTTGTGTGGATTTCAACGCCAGAATTCCCAATTATCTATAACTGGGAATAGATAATTACAAAAGTTGAGTTTCTCTAAAACTTTATAATCAACTAGGTCTATACCTGTGCTTCACTACAAAACTATGTGATTGGGCTTAGTTTTTGAGAGGAAAATAAGGGGGAAAATTGTGCCTCCGCCTACCAGCATCCATTGTTATTCATCTGGCTAGCATTCGTCAGTGAAAGCTCATTCATTATGTGAGAGTTGAGGGCTGTTTGGTGAAACATGGAAACTGAAACAGTATTTGCTGTGTGAGCAAGGAGACAGCAAGGAGCTAGCATATGGCTTAGCTCAATTGTTTTGTATTAAAGCTGGTTGCTGCTGTGAAACTAAAACTGAAACTGAAACTCCTCTCCTCTGCTTGTCTTTTGCATTTGGGAGAGATTTCTTTTCAGGTGGGCAGGGGGAGTAGAACTCCTTAGCATCAGAGCACGTTAATAAGAATAATATAGGAAATACTAATTGTACTTGATTTGAATACTCGAAATCCCCGCGTTTTGATTGGCTAAAACGCGGGGATTTCTGATTGGCTAGGCGAGCCGCG
>BHEV01038547.1:0-10193 GCA_004319985.1 Emydocephalus ijimae
GTGTAACGGTTCAGCAACAGTTGCTTTGTGCGGTAAGAACACATTATAAAAATTGATGAGGCCTAAAAACGCCTGGAGATCGGCCTTGTTTCGTGGTCTGGGAGTGTTTTTGATCGCTCTTAATTTACTTTCGGTAGGATGGATGCCCTGGCTATCAATCCGGTACCCTAGAAACTCAACACTGTCAGTATACAATTTACATTTATTTTTTTTCACCTTGAGTCCGGCCTCTTGNCGCGTTACAATCGTTTGGGCCTGTGCCGTTTTTTCATCCACTGGTAATTGTTGTTAAGCTTGAGCTAAATCTAATTTAGTGAAAACCTTCCCGCCCCCCAGGGAATGGAGGAGGTGCTGTACCACCGGAACTGGATACGCGTTCTGCTGCAGAGCGTGGTTCAAAGTGGCCCGATAGTCCCCACAAATTCGGATTGACCCGTCTGGTTCAATGGGTGTTACAATAGGGGTTTCCCATGGCGAGTGATCGATGGGCTTCAACACCCCTTGAGCAATTAGCTTGTCGAGTTGTTCGCTGATTTTCGCTTTTAGGGCGAACGGAACTCAACGGGGCTTTAATCGAATGGGAGCTACCTTTGGATCTAGGCTGAATGAGATCGGGGTCCCCTTATACTTGCCTAAGCTGTCCGCGAAGACGTCACTGAACTCAGAGATAAGATCCTTCTCCCAATCACAACCGCCGACTTGGTTCACGCCGGCCACTTCAATGCTGAGTGGCGCGAACCATTGGAGGCCGAGTAGGCTAGGCCTATCTCTATCGATGACCGTTAAAGGTAAGTACGCTGTGTGCTTCTTGAAGGAAACTCGGACTTGGCAGGACCCAACGACAGGGATTCGATTCCCCTGGTAGTCCTTGAGGATGAGGCATTGAAATTTGAGGTCTTGGCGCTGAATTGTGGGGATGAGTTGCTTGAGTGTCCTCCAAGACACCATCGAGACGCACGATCCCGAGTCAACTTCCATGTGGCACGGCTGGTTCTCGATGGCTACGGTGACTCGGATTTTCTTAGTATCCAAGGCTGAGGCGTGACCGATAGTGATAGTATGGTGAGCCTCTTCTCTCTGTACTGCTGGATTCCTGTAGGAGTGGTTTACTGGCATTCGCCTAACAGGACGGCTTCCTGTCGATTGGCGGTAGTTAGCCCCCTTTGAGGCCTGGCTAGGTCCTGGCAAACTGCGGCAGACCCGCCCGATGTGGCCTCGTTTCCCGCACTCATGGCAGAGTGCATCGCGGAATTTGCATTCGGACCTGGCATGGTTGGCTCCACAGCCAGTGCAAGGACGATGATCCCGATCGGACCGCAATCGGTGGACCCCTTCTTCGTCGCTGTCTGACGACGAAGAGAGGTCCTCATGGTGCGTGGTGGCGGCCTTCTCTTCTCAGCAAGTAGAAATGTCGCCGGTCGGTGGCGGTACCGGGTTTTGGGTTCTGCGAAGCTGTGCGGCTGATTTCTTGGTTGCCTCTGCCGCAACCGCATCGGCGATGGCATCAGCAAGGCTGATGTCGCCTTTCTCCATCAACTTGCTTTGAACGCTGAGTGCATCTAATCCCAGAACTATTCGATCTCTCAATGCCTCTTCTAAATCGGCGAACCCGCAGAGGCCCCCTAAATTTCGGAGGTCTGCCACAAAATCGGCCANAAGGTTTGGCGAGCGCTTTAGCTATCTTAAATATGGCTGGGCCGCAATGCCTCAGGAACAATGCTCTTTTCTTTGCTGGCGTGGCGTCTTTTAGGTTGTTCGTCTCAAGAAACATTTGGAAGCGATCCATGTAGGATTCCCAATCCTCTTGGTTTGGATCGAACGGAGCGGGTGGTACGATGCCGCCGGACATGGTTCTATTGTTGGCGTCGTCTGTCACGTGCTCAGTGTTGCTTCCTGGCTTCTTCGGTTCAGACGTCTCCAGATCCCACCTTCGTCGCCAGTGTTAAGTACTGAGCATGGGTCGAAATAATTGGAGACAGCCTCTGAATGGTGAACTTCAGCTCTTTATTTACATAGTGACTTCTCAATTTAACAACAGTGAACTCTGCCTTATATAGGCATCCCTTGTAAGTTTTAACCAATAACGAGCTAGGAACGCTAGCTCTTTCAACCAATAGGAACTCTCTGTTAAGGGCCAATCGGATTCTTTAGAACTGGCCAATCCGGTCTGGCCGCCTAATAGCCAATCAGAAGTGCAGGGCCAGAACCCTGCACTTTACCCCAAGCTCACACTTTATTAACTTTATTGTATACACAACAGGAATTGCTATAATAAACTTCACCATACCACCTGTGAGTATAGTGATTTTTTCGTGAGATATTCCAGTTCCCAGTTGGAGCTGAAAATTCCCTTCTTATGCTATCCACAGTACCATCTCCTCTATAGAGCAAATGTTCTGGGTTTCAGCTTACCTGTGCCAAATCAGTGGTGGGATTCAAACAATTTTTACCATTGGTTCTGTGGGCATGCCTTGGTGGGCATGGCATGCCTTGGTGGGCATGGTATGGCTTGGTGGGCATGGCATGGCTTGGTGGGCATGGCAGAGGAAGGATACTGTAAAATCTCCATTCCCACCCCATTAACCTGCTTTCCAGCTGCACTCCTGTGCAGGCCAACAAAAGAAGACCCAGCCAATCAGCTGGGACTTGGGAGGCAGGGAATAGATGGGGCAGGGCCGGTCAGAGATGGTATTTGCCGGTTCTCCGAACTACTCAAAATTTCCTCTACTGGTTCTCCAGAACTGGTCAGAACCTGCTGAATACCACCTCTTCCCTAAATATCCTTTGCCTGCCAAGAATTGGATGATTGAAAATAAGATTTTTGCATTGGGAGATACCTAACTAAGATGGCTGTGCTATAGATGGAAATCAGTGGCCTTGGCTGGTTCTCATGGCAAGGAAAGATTTTGGGAAGCAGTTTGGAAAGGATAATTGTTCACTTCCATTTATTTCTTGGAAATGTGACCAGGTAGACCGTGACATCCCAAATGACAGAAGAAGCTTCTGTTACTAGATAATTCAATTCCTGCATTCATTCCAGCATATTCTGTATTGGAGAAGGAAGTTGGGAAGCAGGTTGGCTGTTCAGTAATTGGATCTATTTCATGCTTTGCTATCACTTAAATAATCAGAAACCAATAAAGGCTAAATATAAATTAACCCTGCTTAGTTATCTGTAGCTGAGTCTTGTCTTTTTCTTTTTCTGGACAGGATTTGTGTTGCCTGTACAGCATACACAGAATCAGCATGGTTGAAATGGACTGTTTCAATTGCTTCTTAGAAATTGCCTGCAGTCCAGAATTTTTGTTGAGAGGCCTGTTTTGTGCACAATTTTGTCATTTAATTGGAAGCAATGTTACTCTAGAGCTTTAAACCCTAATAACAAAATCAAAGCAGTAAACAATCAATTGCCTCTTTTTGACACTAAATAAAACTTCACTTGGAAATAAAGCTTGGCTTTGTAGTCTGTTTGGGTCACAGATATTGTTTTTTAAATGTACACTGACTATATGCTGCTATTAATTCTGAGCTAAAAACCTTATATTTATACTGAGCAACAAAAATACATAATAGATGCAGAGATATTTTGTTTCTTTTTTATTTTACTTTTCTATGCTGGACTTTATTCACTTTTAAAAGCAGTTTATTGCAAAGTTCTGTTGCATTAGTGATGAATTGTTTTTACTTTTAATAGTTAATACCCCATTCTTTGTTTTAATTGTTAACTGTTACCACAAATGAGAACTCAGAAAATAAAATTAGTCTTTCTTTTCTCATTCCTATTCATTTTACAGATGTTTAAAATGTTTTTAATTTTAAAAGGAATAGCTACACAGGAAGAAATAGGTGATATAAAAGAATAATATAAATTTGTAGATGAATTGTTAAATATTTAATTCACTGAATGGAAAAACAAAAATGAATTGGGTCGGAATGCAATGTTGGTTATTTGGAGAACAATAAAAGAATTTTTCCTTTGATATTTGTATACTACAATTTTTTTCCTCATTTTAAAAATTCCTTTTATTATGTGGAAAGTTACAAATCCAGACAGAGAACAATATTCACAATTTTTGAAATTTGTTCCAGCTTTGTTGGTTTTTCTTCTAATATACTGGGGTTATATAACAATATAAAATAAAGTAGAAATAAAGAAAAAATATTAAATACAATATAAAAGGAATACATGTGTTATTGTTATGTGTAATAACACATTTTAATAAGCCACCATTTGATGCCTGTTGAAATAAGTGCAGAACCACTTAAAACAGAGCAAATAACTTAATGATAGGCAGCCTGCTATCCATCAAGGAAATTCATAAATGTTACTGAAATGCCCAAAGTGTTTGTGTAGGCATGTATTAATTTTTTAAGGTATCAACAGTTTGATCTAAAATATGAAGCAGAATATGGCTTGCTTTTATTCTTTCTCTTTTTTTTCCAACTACATATTGTTTGTTTATTTGATTTGTATACCAACACAAATTCAGAATATATGCCATGGAGACACCACAGTATGATTGATTGTTATGGTCACAAGAATTAAATCTAACCTAGTGGCATCTAGCCAAGCAAAAAGGAGCAAATAAGTGACCAAATTGAATAGTGAAGACCAAACATTCATTGATTCATATATTCCTTTTCTCTACAATTCTTGCCACTCCCTGTTGTATTCCCTTGCTTCTCCTTGAAAAGAGTTAAGCAGAATAACAGACCAAAAGTTCATATATTTTGGAAATATATCTATTTTTTCCTTCTTTTTCATGCATTGGTTCAAAAACAGCTTACTGCTGGCATCCATCTCTCTCTGTCTCTTCCACTCTTCCCCTCTTTCTCCTTCTCTTGCTCCCCCTCCCTTCCCTCTTCTCTCTCTCACTCACTCTTTTTCTCACACACACATACACTCACTCTTTCACACACAATCTCATTCTCTTTGTATTCCCAATTGTAGAATACACATTTTTCATTATTACAACTTATGAGTGAGATCATAGTTATTCTATATTAAATTTTGAAAAGATAACTTGGATGATAAATCTATTTGGCATCTATTATTTGTGACCCAGGTTTCTTAGTTTATTTCCTGATTAGATAGAGCTTGAGTTGGAGTTGCATTGGCTTAATTCAGGGGTGGGCAAACTTTTTGGCTTGGGGGCCGCATTGACTTTTGGCTTGGGGGCCGGGTCAGCACAAGATTTTTTGGGAATTGCCCCACCCACCCTTTCCCCCCCTTCTCCTCCTTCCCCTCCCCTTGGAGGCCCCCTGAATCAGGAGTTGCTACCGCCGGCGCAGCTCCAGTCCTGCGTTGCCTAGGGAAGGGAAAGGCAAAAAGGAAGAGCTGCGGTGGTGCTTTGCAATGGCAGCAGCGGCACCGGAGGCTCAGGCTCAGCAGCTTCTGGTTTTGCCTTTTCCTTCCCAAGGCAACGTGGGACTGGAGCCGCGCGGAGCTGCGCCAGCGGTAGCAACTCCTGACAGCCCCAGCTGGACACCTGAGCGGAGCCTGGGCAGAACTGCCTGTTGCTGCTGCTAGAGCACTGCTGGGTCACCTCCTCCAAGCAGCCCGCCCACCTGCCTGTCCGCCCACCTGCCGGGCTTCCCCTCCGCTGCGCAGCTCGGGGCCAGCTGCGAGTGCCTGTGAGTTAAAAGGAACCCGAAAGTTGCTGGGAAGTTGCTCGGGTTTCTGGGGCTTCCAGGGCTTTGAAAAGGCAAAGTTTGCAGGTGGGACCATCTTCCCGCCAAGGAGTGTGAAGGGTTCTGCCTGGTGGGCAGGACGGGCTACTTGGAGTGGGCTGCCTTGTGGCTCGGGGTGAGGCGCAAGTGCCCATGAGTTAAAAGTTGCTGGGAAGTTGCTCTGGTACTGGGAGCAGGCTTTTAAAGTGCCACCTGAGCAAAGTTTAAGCAGCCCACCCACCCACTGGGCAGAACCCTTCCTGCTTCTCGGCAGGAAGACACTCCAGCCTGCAAACTTTGCCTTTGCAAAGCCCTGGAAGCCCCAGAAAACCAAGCAACTTCCCAGCAACTTTCGGCTTCATTTTAACTCGTGGGCGCTCACGCCTCTCCCCGAGCCGCACGGCAGCCCGCTCCAAGCAGCCCGCCCCACCCGCCAGGTGGAACCATTCCCCCTCCTTGGCGTGAAGATGCCCCAGCCTGCAAACTTTGCCTTTGCAAAGCCCTGGAAGCCCCGGAAAACCGAGCAACTTCCCAGCTACTTTCGGCTTCGTTTTAACTTGCGGCGCTCACGCCTCTCCCGAGCCGCGCGGCGGAGGGGAAGCCCGGAGCGCCTCCGGCTTGCCTCCTCCAAGCAGCTCGCCTGCCCACCGGGCTTCCCCTCCGCCATGCGGCTCGGGGCCAGCCGCGAGCACCCGCGAGTTAAAAGGAAGCCGAAAGTTGCTGGGAAGTTGCTCGGGTGCTAGGAGCAGGCTTTTAAAGTGCTGCATGAGCAGGACCGCCGAGCCGGGAAACAGGGCACCAAGGTAGGGCAAGGCTCCTCCAGCAGCGGCCTAGCTTTAGGTGGCTCTAAGCAGTCCGCCCCCCCACCGGGCAGAACCCTTCCCGCTCCTTGGCGGGAAAATGCTCCATTCTGCAAGCTTTGCCTTTGCAAAGTTTAAGCTGGAATCCCCGGAAAAAAAAGGGGGGATCAGCGGGGACTCACCTTTGGAGAGGTCGCACTCGAAGGTGATTTCGAACTCCCAGCTGAGGCCTTTGCAAAGTTCTTTTCTTTCCTACCCCTAGATCGCTCCGCGCTGTTTTGCAGCTTTGGGGGCCACACAGTACAGGGCAAAACGCCATGCCCAGCGATTTTTTTCAGGGGCAGGCCGGATTGGACAGAACAATGGCAGTGATTTTTTTTCAGGGGCGGGCCCGCGGGCCGTAGTTTGTGCACCCCTGGCTTTCAGCAAATCAAACAACCCACAAAAACTGATATGACTAGGTCTAATTTTATTTATGGGGTTTTAATCTTTGGGATGTATATTCAGTTTGAAATTATTGCTTTTTGTAGCTGGTTGACACCTTTCAAACATTTCTGAAACTCTTTTGAAGCTCTTTAGAATTTAGACTATTTTCTTCTGTTTTCAAAAGTGAATTGCTGAATATCTTGTATTTGGATAAGAACCAATGCTTTCAAATTCTTCTTGTAATATTTGTACAGAAAAGGCAAGTAATTTGAACCAGTTCTGTATTTTTTAGTCTATTTTGTCTGATTTATATGTCAATAATAATATAGTGTTTTACAAAGCACTGATTTTATATCTTTGACACTAAAGTAAACCTTTTAAGCATATTGTACTATAAAGATATATTTTAAGGGTGTTTTAAAAGACATATTTTATATACTTCTGGTAAGTTTTGAGTCAATGCAAAAACATGATAAAATACTAAAATGAAATGGTAATGGCATGCTGATTTACATAGTAATCCAGAAAAGCAAACCAGCTTTGTATATATAAAAACATGGAACAGACAATCCTATCCTGAAGCTGCCGAAATTATTGAAGACAAGACTAAAAAGCACAACTCTTTAGATTCATTCAGGAATTAGGACAGTTAATTCAAAGGCCAACCATCTTTACAGAAAATAATGGAAATGTTTGAAACAAGGCAAGAAGGAGGGTGGAAAAAGATGGTATTCAACAACGCCCTGCAAAATAATCTGGATATTGGAACTTTAGTTTTCTAATGCAAATGACTTCAGTATGTTTCATGTGGAATTCACCATATTCCCTTTTAAAACTTTTCTGTCATCATAGACTGTGGGGTTCTTGTTTTAAATTAAAAGCCACTCAGGTTTCCAATGGAGCACCCGAGTACTTCATATTTATATTAATGTGATTCCAAATGTAGCATGAAAGGCGAGTCTGAAGGTTTGAAGTGAGGAGGTTTATTATATTTCATGACTTTTCTGGGGCTGTTGTGTTTTTCTGCTGAGATTGAAGGATTCTGAGTCTGGACTGGAATTATATTCAGATTAAACAAGATTCCAAGACTGGTTCCACTACGTGACATAAACATACACAGGCATGCATATATGTGGAAAAACACTACATGTACTGCCATGCACACATTTACTTTTGAAATCAGTAAGAATAAATGCAAATTTAAGTTACAATCACTATGCCTGCAGCGTAATATTTTCCATGGGTTTTTTTCCATTCAGGGAAAGGAGAAAAGCCTGGCTGATATATTTAACACCAATTTTGTACCTCAAAATATTCTATAAAACACCAGGAGGTAGACTGTAAACATATCTGGATAGCACACTGAGATAAGTTCAGCCTTTTATGTTATAACTAGAAGCAGCTTTTATTTGGATGATGTCATGCATATTGTGGCTTTAATGTCTTATAGTTGTCACATTCCAGCTAGTTTAAATGTATTGGTCACTAGGATTAGCTTTATTAGAATCTGACCTGAAGCTGCATTTATAGCAAAGTGGCAAACCGCATTCCATCTCTTCAGATATTTCCATGCTTAGCTTTTCTACTTTCTTCAGTCTTGCAGGCATTTGGGAAGTTTTATAAGGACAAAAGCGAATGTCAACAGGGTAAAGTTACTTTAATAAAATGTAACCAAGATTGGGTTTCTTTCTTGGCAGCTTGTGACTGGGAATCCCTTTGTTAGTGCTGTAAAATTTCCTGTGACAAATAGGACCCCTTTTATTTATCTCTTTCTGACAGAGAGACTTTAATTAAAAGGTGAGGAGTGTGAGAGCAACACAGACATCTATAACCACATGGCATGGAATATAGTCCCATGGGCTCCAACAAGGCCTGTTGTAATGATAGATGGTTTGTGAATGAGAGCTTTAACTATTTGCCATGATTTCTTTCCCTAAAGTGTAGGTAGAATGGCCCATAGGAAGAGCACAGAAGGACCATAGTACATTACTAGACAGACCATTGTGAAAAAAAAATATTCTTCTGATTTAATACTTGTCTTTGAAAGATTATTTAAAGTAATACCCTAAAAGGTTAAGTAAATAGAAAAGCTTTCTGAATAAAGGAAGGGCAGTTTTACAACAATGATTTGGAAAATGTGCTATAGTAGAAAGAATGAGAAAATGTAGATATATTTTAATTAAAACCCAAAGAAAATAACAATTGAAACACTCTGAGTCTTTGGCTTCATATATATATGAATATATCTATATCTTCTAACTGCCATGTGAAGAAACATGGAAGACACTTTTAAATATTTTTTTAAAAAATTCTAATTCTGTTTTTTTTTTTTTGAAAAAAGATCTCCCAGAACTGTTTTTTCACTGGGAAAAATCTTTTTAAAAACACCATCTGTTGTGTATACAATAAATGCATAAAGGTCCAAGCTTGGGGTTAGATGCAGGGTTCTGGCCCTGCGCTTCTGATTGGATATCAGGCAGCTTGACCAGGATTGGTCAGCTATAACAAACCTGACTGGTGTTTAAGTAAGGGTTTTCATTGGTTATTAGAAATAGTATTCCTAGTTGATTATTGGTCAAATCATGCATAAGGTGCCTATATAAGAAAAAGAGAACCGTTATGGCTCGCTTGCACGATGTAAATAAAGAGTTGAAGTTCACTGTTCCAAGCTGTCTCCAATTATTATGACTCATGCGCAGTACTTAACACTGGGATGTATGATCTGAATGGGAAGGACAAGGAAAAATGGAAACGCTCGTGAGACGCCACGAATTCTATCAGCGGAACCAATGGAAGGGAGAAAGCGTGGCTGACTTCGTGGCAGACCTCCGAAATTTGGGCAGCCTCTGCGGGTTCGCCGACTTGGAAGAGGCACTAAGAGATCGAATAGTTCTGGGACTAGATGCACCAACGGTCCAAAGCAAACTGATGGCCAAGGGCAACGTCAGCCTCGCTGATGCCATTGCCGATGCGGTCGCAGACGAAGCGACCAAAAAGTCGGCCGCACAACTTTGAAAAGCCCGACACCCCATACCACCAACGACCAGGGACACACCGACCGGCTAAAATTCTCCCAATGCAGAACGGTGCCGTTCAAATACTCACCATCAGGACATCTCGTCATCGTCCGACAGCGAAGACGAAGGGGTCCACTGCCTGCGGTCTGACCAAGACCCTCATCCAAAGGCCNTGCCTGCGGTCTGACCAAGACCCTCATCCAAAGGCCTCCCGTCCGTGCGCTGGCTGTGGAGCCAGCCACGCCAGGTCCAACTGCAAATTCCGTGATGCGCTCTGCCA
>BHEV01038549.1:0-17965 GCA_004319985.1 Emydocephalus ijimae
AGGCACCAAAACGGCTAGCGCGGCGGGGATCGCGCAGGATCGCGAAATCCTGCCGCTCGCGAAGCCGACAAACCGGAAGTCCCAACTTTTGGATATTTTTAATGGATCAATGTTATTACTTTTTAAAAAATCATATCAAATTATATCTGAAGAAATCCAAGAATGAGCTTCATTGGAAAGTGTATTTATTTCCTGTCCACTCTCCTAGCTGCTTGAGTTAGTATCTTGCCTCCATTTGAAACATGACAGTTCTTACTAGAATCATAGCAAGGAGAGGGGGAAAGCAAAGCATAAGAAATCTGATCTTTGTGAAGTTTGATGTGATCCACACTTTTTGGAATAATGTGCAAATTGCCTGCAGTTATTATTTTGGTTTTCTAGCTATTTGAATTTTACAAGGCATTTGTTAGACTGTACACGTTACACATGTAATTTGTACACAATTTATAATGAAATATATACAGTTGATTAAAATACAGTTAGAAATGCATATTTTGTATAAAAGTGCTTCCAGGATACCTATTTATGTGGAGAAGATGGGGATTATCTGCAGATACTTTTAAAACAGGCATCCACTAATCAACTAAAACCCTAAAACCTCCAACCCTAAAATTTACCATGTAGAAAACTTATATGGGTTGAAAACGGGCTATTTTATATCCCATGAAAAAAGTATGTGCCCATTGGCAGAAGGAATGGAAGTTCAGAAGAAAGAGTTTAACATCTCCATTCCACAGTTAATTCCACTTTTCAAAGAAATTTATTTCTAGGGATGCATTTAGTAATAGCTCGTTACCTAAGCATTATTTTTCATATATATTTATTCTGAGTTGGTTGAAATAAATATCTAAACGTCAGACTTTTTCATCACCACTTCCTTTTTTTCCTAGCTACCTCCTTCAGATAATTAGATGACAGTGTTTTAGCACTAATGGAAGTCATCACTGGAAGAACTTATTTGAAAGATAATCCAGATGTATGATTCATATATCTCTTTTTAGCCCTGATCTGTTATCAGCAGTATATTCTTTTTTTTTTTTTGCCAATTTCCTGATCATTAAACCTGGCCTTTTCTATCCAGAGATTCCACATATGATTTTCTTCAGTCCTCCTTTCTCATCTCAAATGTAACTGTCATGAATTCTGAATTTATTTTCAGATTTTCTTCTCTGAAATAACCCCACTTCCCCATTTCTTCTTCCTTTTGTCCATTGCCTATTCTTTTTGTTTATTTATTCTTCTATTCTTCTAGCTATAACATAAAACTTGGAATTTCCCCATTCAAGCTTTTATGTTATCTGCAATCCTTTCCCAAAATTCTACCAAGCCTAAAATGATTCTCTCTTCCTTTATGTAAAGTGGACTCCATTTCTCCCCCAGGAACTGTACTATCACTATAATACATCAACCAACCTGAGTGACAGCCTACATCTGTTGAAGAACAATGGGGCATAACACAGAAGCAAAGGCATCGTGGCTAATGACATCTTTGACTTTAAAATGTATGGTATGATTTAAAAAAATTCTAGGACAGTACAAATATGGCAGGATATATGAATCAAGATCCTTCCCTGGAAAAATGGCAGGTTTTCTTTCACTATATTAATAAGTTTTCCTGCACTCAGGACATATTTTTGTGATTCTATAATGCCACATTATTTACTTGGGATCTTGAGGCTTAATGTTTCTTTTTATCAACACATGTTGGTTCCCTTATTTTTTAAAAAAAGATTGAAGGATTCTTAGGGATTGGAATGAACCCACTGAAAAGACTGGAATATTTCTGAATATTGATTGTGGAACAACCACAAATGATTGCTAACAGACTGTCTTGTTAAGGAATTCATCTTGATCTCTCAACTGCAAAGGTTAGAAAGCTACCCATATAGGGAACCCAATGACGGGCAATGCCCAACTACCCAACAAAAGATGAAGATTCAGAGGAACACGTGTTAATAGATATCAAGATACAGTCCATACACCCGCCTCCTGGTAATATTCTTTTGGGCCATTAATATGTACACCAAATCCTGTTATAAACCCCCATATATAAAATCTATTTTCTCTGAACCAGGCCAAACCAGTACATACTGGAAAACGTTCTTATAACAAGATCCTATGGCTGTAGTGAATTTCACCATTCTTGGTGGCTTTCCTGGTATTGCTAATAAAGAGCCCCAGGTTGATATAATTGTTATTATACTAATTTGGAAGAAATCCATTCAGATGTCACTTATCATCAGGATTTTCTCCTGAGCTATGACCCCCAGGGAAACTGCTGGAGCTCTGCTCTGTGTACGCAATAACAAAATAATCAAGATGGTAGAAGAGCACTGGTGCTTTTTAGTTCCCTTGTTAAAGACTGTCTAGGATATTGTAACCCAGAATCAATGGCAGGCAGCATTACAATAAAGGAAAATACAAGCCAAAGAAGAAATGGATGCCAGTGAAACTAAGCAATCCTTTTATCTCCTTCCCTTTAAAAATCTTGGCAGTCAAAAACAGGCTATTTGTAATTTATAGTGGAAAAAACCAGCTGGTGAAAATATTACAAAAGAATTTCACCAATAGGAAGCCTGTGATATGGAATTATTTGAAACAATTAATCAAGATGCCTTATTATTCAATTAGACAAATAAATGAATCTTTGTCAATGGAATATGCAAAAAGAGAGAATGATTATACATCTTTAAAAGGCAAATGAGTGTATCAAAGGAGCTAAATACAATTTTTGAAAATCTTTGGAATAATAAGTCAACACTTATACTTAATTGGGTTTTAGGTTTATTGTAGCTGAGGATACTTAGTGACTTGCTTTTATTATATTTATGACTTTAATATTCATAACAATTTCGATACTATCTATGTTTACTTTCATTCTGCCAGTGCTTGTTGTATCTTATTAATGATTAGTGCTTGGCTACTGTGAAGTGAATTCATATCTTTCAATAAAATGTAGAGAAGAAGTACTTGAAGAATTTCTCAGTCTCATACTGGATGTTGGATGGAAAATGACCTTAAGATTTTGTTTTTAAGACTCAAGTAGGATTCTGTTGCGATCTGCAGAAAAACAATATCTCAAAACAAACAACTGGTACATATTTCAAGGAGAAATGTCAAAATTGTGTCCTATACACATTTGCCCGGAAATCTTGAGATAGAATTGTGTTATTTTATAACTCTATACTGAATTATAGGGTGATTTAAACCTTTTTATTTGTAGCAAAAAGGCAAAAGGACCAGTCAATCCATTTCTGGCAGATCTCTTCCACCAACCTTAATACAGAAAATGAATCAAGCAAGTTATTAAAACCAGAATGTTCTTCCATTTTGTCTCTTTATCATGCCGTGATAAGCATAAGAAATTCAATCTCTATAGCTGTGTTCACATGACATACTTACTGGTAACTAATTAAACCATGGTTTTCTGAGTTGACCTAATTTACTGGATTTGCATGACATAATGAACCATATATTTGACACGTAGACTTGGCTAAAATACAACAGGCTTTTAGTTTACCACATTGTGCAAATAGAGGAAGATTCTGGAGTGATTTGAGGGCAAAAATTAGGGTTTGTCGACAGTATCTCTTTCTTACTTTCCTTGCTGATATAATTGTGCAATTATATTATATTTATAAGGGAGAGATATAATTATTCACAGGAAGGGATTCATTCATTCATTCATAAATCTTGTGAATTGCTTCTTGGTAGAGAGGTTCACTGTGTCAAAATGGTGGATGTGGCCAAAACAATCAATGAACTGCTTCCTTTTATATGTATATGATGTTTGCAATGCATGTTAAAAATAGGCAGGACTTCAATCACCTGGTTGCACTACCATTTTAATCCCATTGACTCTCCCTTTATATTATTCTGCGCTTCTTTCTCCAGAAAATGCTCTCTGACTAGACAATAATTTTTTTAAAAAATTGAAAGATTATACACAGAAAAATGAAAAAGCAGCATAAAAATAATGAGGGGGGGGGGAGGAAATGGGAAGGTTGAGATCTCCTTTACTGCTTTAGAAATCTAGAAGTGGATCACACTCTCACAACCCACTCCATGCTGCTGTCCTCTGTTACTTTTACTAGATCAGTTTAGATAAATGTTATCATTGTTACAGACCATCGGGGGGAAAAAATTAAAGCCTCATGTCATACAACAGAAAATGTAGTATAATCATAGAGGTCATTGTATATATTGTTCAAGACAAGCACTTACTTGGATAGTAATTTGTCATAATTTGCAAATAATAGAGCAAAACTTTGTTGTAATTAGAGAGGTAAATGGGTTCTTTATTTTATTTATTTATTTATTTGATTTGTCAATCGCTTACAAGATACAGGTATAAGAATAAACATACTTTTGAATATATGAGATAGATACTTATAAGAAAAATAAAAAGAAACAATAGGACAGGGACAGTAGGCACGATTGGTGCACTTATGCACACTCCCTACAGGCTTCTTAGGAAGGGGGTGAGGTCAATAGTAGACAGTCTAAGGTTAAAGTTTTTGGGGTTTTGGGAAGAAACCAGAGTCAGGTAGAGTATTCCAAACAGTTGCTGAAGTCGTATTTTCTGTAATCAAGTTTGTTGCGGTGAACCTTGAGTTTGTATTTATTGTGTGCTCTTGCATTGTTATGATTGAAGCTGAAGTATTCATTTGCAGGTAGGACATTGCAATGTATGATTTTATATATTATATTTAGATTGGACCAAAGGTGGCGTAGTTCTAGATTTTCTAGGTCTAGAGTTTCAAGTCTGGTGGCATAAGGTATTCTGCAATGAGTAGAAGAGCAGAGAACTCTTCTTGTGAAATATTTCTGGATTTTTTCAACTGTGTTAATATCAGATACATGATATGGGTTCCAGACTGATGAGCTGTATTCAAGTATAGGTCTAGCAAATGTTTTGTATGCTCTAGTTAGTAGTGTGATATTACCAGAGAATAAGCTACGTAGGATTAATGCCTTTTTGACTATGTAGTTACAGTGGGCTCTAGCACTTAGATCATTAGAGATGAGTACTCCAAGGTCCTTGAGAGAGTTTGGATCCTCAACAAGGTCTTGACTATTTAGCTTGTATTTTATTTTCTGATTTATTTATTTTTTGCCAATATGTAGGACAGAGCATTTATTTGTTGAGGTTTGAAGTTGCCATTTGATTGACCATTCTGATACATAGTCGAGGTCTTTTTGGAGGATAGTAGTATTGTCTGTGGTGTTAAATAGCTTTACATCATCAGCAAAGAGAATGCAGTTACTCTTAATATGATCACAGAAGTCATTTATGTAGAGTATGAAGAGAGTTGGTCCTAAAACACTGCCTTGGACAGTGTTGACAGCTACAGAATTTGAGAGGACGTTCCCAATTTTGATCATTTGTTGTCTGTTTGACAGGAATGCTTCTATCCAGTTATGCAGGTGTCCAGAGATACCATAAGTTTTTAGTTTTAGTAGTAGTTTGTTGTGTATCACTGAATCAAAGGCTTTACAGAAGTCTATGTAGATTGCGTCTATTGCTTTGCCCTGGTCGAGTTGTGTAGTCCATATGTGATTTCAATAAGGCAAGTGTGAACACTGGGATAATTTGATAATAGTGGATATACAGTATAAAAGGAAACAAGTGTTTGCAGAAAGTTAATTGCAAAGGAAGACAAAAACTGTTAATCCAATGCCCTATGCCCTATGATCCAACTGTTGATCCAATGCCCTATCCAATGCCCTATGCCCTAAAGTTGATTGTAAAGAAAGACAAAAACTGTTGATCCAATGCCCTATATCTGTCTTTAGGCTTTTGTGAGATAATGATCTCACACAGAGGAGGGGCAATTTTAAAAATTATTTTATCCATTTAGTTATTGGCATTTATAGATCGCTTCAGATACTCATCTAAAGGGAATAGTGAATATTTGCTGCAATCAGCAAAATAAAAGAATGACATTGTGGTTAATTTAGACTTCACCTTTGTAATCCTTGGGTGACAAATATGATGGATAGATATCCAGACACCTGCATTGAGAAATCTAGCATGAAAATAACATTCATGACACTTCTCAAAGGTGCAGGCATTTAGTTCTGAATACACATTTGGATTAAATGCACTCTGGAGAAATGCTACTCCCTGCAAAACAAGTACAGCAAATTGATAGCACAGTTCATGTGCCTGAAAAATACCTTTCTATGCTTCTGCCTTCTTTTCTTTCTTTTTTGCCATTTGCAATACTGTATTGTTTCAATTAAAAAAAATATATAGCTGTGGCCTTAGCAGCTGCCCCCATAGAACTCCACACTCCATTAAATGTCTTTCTATCTTTCTTTTCTTGCACAAAAACCTCATGCTGGTACACTGGGGGAAGCTGCTCCTGGAAAATCAGTCTGAAAAATCCAGATGCAACTGTCTATCCATGTGCAAGTCCATACTGGCCAAGGCCCATGGTGGGGCTGTAAGCCTATTAAATCTAAGACAGAAATCATTATAGCTTGCCAACTATCTTTGTGTGTCATAGAATGCTCCCTTTGGAACTTTGCTTCTATTCATTTGCATATTGCAGATAATTTTTTTTGATTGGTCAGTGCATTTTTGAGCTGCTTTTAAAGGCTTCCAAATTTTTTAGAGAGACTTTGCTTTGGGATAACTTGCTTTACTGATATTTTTTAAATTAAAAATATAAAAAAAGGAATTACCTTTCTTTTTTTAAAAAAAAAAAAGCATCAGCTTACAAAGCACAAATTTGGTATCTGTAGCAGCATTACTTTATGTGTTTGTATTTCTTATAGATATAATAACATTTAAGACTAGAGGAATTGCTTTGCCAAAGGAAAAGAAAATCCAGTGTTGTGTATTTACATATTTTAAAACCCTGAATTCTATGCAAATGTGCACAAATGAGACCAGGGCCTTGTATAGAGGTTGAACTACAAAAATTGTTAGGTGGCAGTAAATAAAAACATGAATAAATAATTGATATGGGTCGCTTTAAAGTTGATCAAGTAGTAACCCCAGCTGTTTCCCATAGAGTATACATCTTCCATAATATTCAACATTCATGTAGTTTTATTAGCCAAGCATAAATTCTGCCCATAATGACACCTGAATATGTCATATCACTTTCCCTGAATGAAAATACTATTGTAAGTTAGAAGAATTTTAGGCATGAATGCAATCTGATGAAAACAAAAACTTTTAATGCAGTTTCAAAAATGTAAATGTCAATGTAGATTCTCAATCATCCAGATCATAATTGTCCCAAAGGTGCTTTTTCAAGAAACAACGAGACATCCTTGTTTTTCAAGAGGAAACAGGACTTTCTTGTCTAGTTGCCTCTTGAAAAAGCACCTTTGAGATTTCAAAAATGTAATGTAATTGTGATTTGGGGTAAGAATAGTCTTGTGACTATAGGTAAGAAAACTATGTTGAATGAAAAGAAAGATCAAGTCTCAGAACAACATTTCCATAGAGGCTTAGGAAAGGCATTAGTCCACTATGAAAATTGCCCAGTCAACCTATCAGAGATGAGATTTAGGACAAAGCAAGGTGAACAATTTGAACCACATTGGCAATAGTTATGATCAGACTTTAGCTGGAATCATTATAATTTTAGTGTACTTGCTCATCAACAATCATTAATTCAATTATAATAAATATATATAACAAAATATGATTTGGAGTCCCCTTCCTTTCAGGATCATTCCAAATGATCGATTGTTTTTTTTATTTGTTTATTAAAGCAATTTATATGGCACCCCCATCTTGCAAATACGTGAGTGAGGGTAGCTAACAAGACATTTAAAAGAACAGAAGAAACAATAACAAGAATAGAGCATAGAAACCCCCTACAATATTCACCAAGAATAATATCCAAAAAATAACAACCAAATAACAGAATGACAACCCAAGATTTGTCTTTCTTCTTACCCCTTTTGCTTTCATAAAATATGCAATGTGTATGATGATTGAATTGTTATGTCTTAAAATATTGCAGATACACATTTAAGCACCTGTGAGCATCCTGAGGATGTTCACTACACTATTCAGTAGGTGTACACGGGGAATGGGTGACTTAAAAAGAAGCTTATATTGTAGATCTTATATCACAAGCCAAATAATTTTCATAGTTGTGGGTGGTTCAGATATATCATTTCTTTACTGTACTTAAACACAGTTTATTGATTTGCATTTCTAAGCAATTCAGTTCAATGTTTTTTGTCTATTAGTATAAATGAAATATTTATTTCCCTATCATCTCGAGTGAAGAGTAAAACCCCATTGAAATAAATGCATATAAGATTGTAGTGTGTTGTGCAACAATAAATATTAATATGATGCTCTTTTTTAGTGTCACCTACTAAATACAAAGCATGCTAAATTCAATTAGAACAGGAATCCATGTTGTTCTCAGCTTTTTAATTCAAGACCAGTTGGTCTAATAAAGAGAGTTATTCACTTTTGAGGCTTGATTATTAATTTTTATCATGGTCTACTACTAGGTTAATACTTTTGTTAATGAATTGTAGCCATAGCTATCTACATGGTATAGTTTATACCAAAAATAGAAATTTTATTTGTAAAAAGAATTAGAATATAATTCCTATCTTGAGCATTCTAAAGTAGTTAGGATACCTTTCTACTTGTTTAAAGTATTTGAGTAGTAACAAAGTAATAGTTGTAAAATATTTGTGATAATTGAGTCCAGCAAGCAAAATAAAAGCTGGTAGTTTGTTCTCTGACGCCCTACAGAACAATAAAAAGCACTATATCAACAGAAACATGTTAACAATATAACACATGAGTCAACTAAATGTTTTGGAGAGCTAATTCAAGATTACTTAATGAAATATTTTTAAAGCTATATTTTATTGCTTATTAACAAGATTCTGCAGATGTATTTTCATTTTTAAAAATAACTTTTTCATTTGCACATTTCACACAGCAAAAGAATGTCTCAATCAGTGCTGCTCTGAAGCCAACTTTCTTGCTCAAAGGTTAAAAAGAACATATTGATTACACTGTGAAGTGTGCCAATGACATTTCTAAGGTTGTATACTACAAATCTATAGATAACCAAGAAGTGTTTATGCTTGATCAGATTCTACTTGTTATTTGAAGAAGTTCAAACCTGCATAGAAGAAAGGTATCTCAGTTTGCCATAGGAATAAATTTGACTATTTTAGTATTCTCCAAAACACAGAGCAGAGAAATACTTACATACACACATGCACATCCAAGGCCTCACACACTTTAAAAAGAAAACCTAAACTGGTATAGAACTAGGAGCAATAATGACTTTTGTGGCCTAAACTATAAATCACATCTTTGTAAAAAATGGGACTTGATCTGATTTGAGGGTCATCTTCAACTTTTTGAATCAATTTATCTACTGAGTCATCACCCAAAGCCAGCTATGTAGAAGTTTTTTTTTTAATTTTTTATTGTTCTTTTTCATATTTTACACATCTTAATCTTAATATTAACAGTACTATGTAGATGTTTTTCATTGATGCAGTCTCAGAGTTGTAGGAACTTAAATAGCACAAACAGATGTATGTATATCTGTTCTATAGGAGAGAGAATCAAGAAAAACAATGCAACTAATAGATGACCAAGGCCAAGTTTGCTATGGAAATAAAGAGAAGAAAAAAAGTATACAAGACTATTATGGAAAATTATATGAACAAGAGAATATAGATGATGAAAGAGTTAAACAATATCTGCAGAATGCCAATCTACCCCAGAAACTGAAATGATGTTAGAAAGTAATATAACAATGATGGAGTTAACTGAGGCACTTAAGAAACAAAACAATGGAAAGGCACCAGGTCCAGATGGACTTCCAGCAGAATTTTATCAGACATTACAGGAATCCTTTAATTTTCCATTGTTAGAAGTTATGAATGAAATCATGTTAAAGAAGAGGATACCCAAATCGTGGTCCGAAACATATATCACACTTGTCCCAAAGGAGGATACCGACCCACAACAAATTAAGAAGTATTGACCTATTTCCCTGCTAAAGTCAGACTATAAAATCTTTGCTTCAATATTGGCAGAAAGACTTAAAAGATATTTGAATAACTTTATTCATCCTGATCAAAATGGGTTTCTGCCAAAGAGACAAATTAAAGATAATATGAGAATAATTCTGGACACTTTGGAATACTATGAGGCACATCCTCATAGTATTTCTTTCACATTTCATATTTTACACATCTTAATCTTAATATTAACAGTACTATGTAGATGTTTTTCATTGATGCAGTCTCAGAGTTGTAGTAACTTAAATAGCACAAACAGTTGTATACCTGTTCTATAGCTGGAAGCCTTGAGACCCATGCAGATAAAAAGAAAGCAGAGTCAGAAGAAGAAAAATCTAACTTAACATGAGCATGTTCCTTTGAACTTTTTATCATTATTTCCTATGGTCCAATGTATGTTTTGCTGTGCTTAAAATTCAGGCTGTGTTGTCATAGTCATAGATGAGAGGCATAGATTTAAAAAATATTGTGTTCAATTCTTGGAATATCTAAGTAAAAGGAGGGTGAGGATAGCAATATTACAATATTGTTTGCTAATTTGTTAGAAACTACTGCTGAACTTAATAGAATATAATTATTTATTGGCCAAGTATGATCAGACACACAAAGAATTTATATCTTAAAATATAATTTAAAATATGAAAATATCATTAACTCTGAAATATTTTGTAATATTCCATGAAATATTTTGTAATATTCTGACGCTACAAGTGGAACCAAACTTGAAATCTCTAGAAGACCTGAAAATCATTCATGTAAAAGAAAATTCAAGGAAAGGATGCACATTTATCATAATGCAAGCTGGATCTTCATTCTACAGAAAGGGTCAGTTTGTAACTTGGAGTTATATAGGTGATCTTAGCATAATAGGAATAGCAACAGCACTTAGACTTACATATCACTTCATAATGCTTTATAGCCTCTCTAAGCAGTTTACAGAGTTAACATATTTCCTCCAACAATTTGGGTCTTCATCTTACTGACCTCGGAAGGATGGAGGCTGAATCAACCTTGAGCCGAGGATCAAACTACTGAGAGTTGGCAGAGTTAGCCTGCAATACTGCATTCTAACCACTGCACCACCACACCACCAAGCAGCATATCAGTATTGATGTCAGCCTGGTTATGTAGATAGAAGGTACAACATCTCCAAGTGAACATCTCTTCAAGCTCATATCTTTGAATGTATTATCTTAGTAAGTTTTCCCATTCCTGAGGTATACTGTCTTTAGGGACAAATCTTAAGTTTCCCTTTTCATCATGAACAAGCCCCAGAATACTTACAGCCAAGTAACAGCAGATCCCTTTTCCTATTTTGCTCTGCCTTCCTTGCACAAAATTCATTTTTATTTTAATTATTATTGTTGTTGTTGTTATCACATTTATATGGCTTCTCAATTCACATGCAGATGATTTGGGGTGATTTACACACTTAAGATAACGTTGCCTGTTTTAATTGCCACATTATTTCAGTGAAATTCTACATGTAGGCAGGATGAAGGAAGAGCAGTTTAAAGTTAATCAGGCTGAAAATTTGGGGGGAGGGATAAAAGAATTCTGTTCTTTGAAATTTCAACCTCATCTGCAGTGAATCTTGGAGGAAAGTTGTGTGTGGCTGATGAAAGAAAAGACAGACTCTGGTCAAAACCTTTTCATATTTACATTTCTGTGTTATATAATAGTTAAGACGTTAGACAAGCACCAGGAAGAACCAAGTTCCTTTGTCTGTTTATGTACTTGATTGCTGGAAACCAAACCAGAATCTAACAGTTTATAGGTTCAAGTGAACAATCAGCCAAAGAAACTCACTGGGTAGGGTGGGACCAGTTTCTCTCACTTAGGCAAACACATTTCTCAGCATTGTTGTTGCAGGGGGAAATATGTATGTTGCCTTGACTCTCAAAGATAAGGCAGGGAATAGATCAATAAACAGATAGCAAGTCTTTCACTAGCAAGTCTTTTACATAAGTCCTCAACTTATGACCACAACTGAGCTCAAAATTTCTGTTAAGTGAGACAATTATTAAGTGAGTCTTGCCCCATTTTATGACCTTTCTTGACACAGTTGTTAAGTGAATCACTGCAGCTGATAAGTTAGTAACCTTGTTAGTAAGTGAATTTGGCTTCCCCATTGACTTTGCTTATCAGAAAGTCACAAAAGGTGATCACATGAGACTTCCAGTTTGCCAGGCTTTGGCGGCGGCGGGGTTTCGCGATCCTGTGCGATCCCTGCTGCGCTAGCCATCTTGGTGCCTCTGATCCTGACGGGTCTGGAGGATAAGGCTGCCCCATAGAGGCAGCTGAAGATAGGGGGGATCCAGACAGGGGTTTGGGGGTTTCGCAGACCCCTCCCCACCCAGCATAACCCCCTTTTCTCAAGGCAGTGGAGCAGCGGTCAGCAATGGCTGCCACAAAGAAGCCAGCAGCTGGACAAGATTGTGCTGGAGGAAGAAGGAGAAAGTTTCGAAGCGAAAGTTTTTGGATTGAACCGGGAGCATAAGATGCATTTAATATCCTGAAAACCTTGATTGTTGAATGATACTTTGTTTCCAGAAGAGATTTATAAGTGGCGAGTGAAAGTGCTGAAAGAGAAAGTTTACTCTCCTTCCCTATGGAATCAACAAATGGACATTGAAAAGCCTGCTTTTTTATAGAAGGTAAAAATTTAAAGCTCTTTGTGACAAGTGGGGATGGAGAGGACAAAGGAGAAATTTATATTAAGATTTTGTTGGAGGAGACGCCTGGAACACCTTGAGATTGGAAGTTAATTGCAATAAGACTTTTAAATACAGTGGCCTTTTTCTTCCCTTTCCAATTGATATTACCCCAGGAAGAAAAAGTGCGAAGGGAAGAATCTTGTGCTCTGTTTGGACTGTTTGATGACTTTGGGATTTTGGGGAATTGTTCTAAGCTTTGAAATATCTTGGTTGTCTTAAGAAGAAGAAGAGAAAAGAAGAAAAGGTTTATAATGGCTTTATCTGTTGATGAACTAAGAGAGGAATATGAAAAAATAAAGAAAGAAGCAAGGACACTTGGAGAGAAACTATTTGCTTTTTAGAAATGGCTCTTGCTACTTACCAGCAAATACAACAATTGAAGGAGGAAGCAGAGGAAGAAAAAGAAGGAGAAGCCATTTTTAATGAATCCAAAAAGTTGATTAAGAAAGGAAAGAGAAAGAGAGGAAGGAAAAAGGATTTAAGACTTAAAAAAACATTCAAGAAAGAGAAAAATAAGATGCAAAATCAATACAATGTTAGAAAGCAAAAGAAAAGAGAAATACAACAGAGAGGGGAAGCTAAAAAGGCGGAGGTTTGGAGAAGGGGGGGTAAAAAGACCAGGTGGGATAAAAAAGGAAGGGAAAAGGGGGAAAAAAGCCACAAAGGTATGAAACAAGATGGGAAAAAGAAAATTTTTTTTAGAGATAAAGGGTAATGTAAATTTTTTCTTAAAAGGATTCTGCAAGGTACATAAGATAGTATTGTAGTATTTGTATTAGAAATAGAAAATTAGAGTTTTATAAGAATTGAGTAAAGATTAAAATATTAAATGTTTAACAATGATAGATTTTAAGATTTAATAAATTATTAAAAGGAATGTTTAAAATACTTAGTTTAAGTATAGAGTTTAATTGACTATGTTAGTATAAATTTATTATGGCAGCATTTGACTTTGAAATAGATAATTGGAATGTTATAAGATTTAATGTTTAATTATGTATTTAATTACTTTATAGATTTACTATTTTCTTTTTCTTTTAAAAATTAGTAGGTAGAATGTACTAAGCAGAATCAGATGGGGAACCAGGTGTTACCTTAAATGTTAATTTTGGGAAGATATGGAAAGGCATCATACTTCGATTAGTGATTTCAGGAGAAATTCTTTTTTTTTTTTCCACTATAGGGAATGAGATAAATGGGTAATTGGAAAAGAATGGACAAAAGATACAAGTATCATGATGTAAATTAAAATGAAATAAATAAAATATAATTAAGAAGAGTGAAAAGCGGGGAGAAGTTATAATGAAGATATAGAATGGTAAATAAGATAGGAAATGGTATATAAGATGAGCATAAATTTAATTGAAGTCCATATAAAGAGAGGTAATCCGGGGCCAAGCTACTTTCTAAAAAGAAGTTTTATGTTTTTGTGTTTTGTGTGTTTATGTTTGTTTGAGATTTAATAAAACCTTGGAGGAAAGCTAGATGAGGATAATTACAAACAAAACAGAAGGAAATATGAATATGATGATTATAAAATGGATAAATATAGAAAAGAAACGTAATTGAATAAGAGTAAAGAGAAATAATGAGAAATCTGCCAAAAGATATTTAAGTGGAAATGGGATATATTAGAATTATGTTGTATAAAATAAAATAATGTTTTATCTGTCTTGTAAAAATTTATAAAGGAAAGAGGTTTTATGTGTTCAATGTTTAATGGGTGGTTTTTTAAAAAAATTAATAAAATTTGTTTAAAAAAAAAAAGAAAAAAAAGGGTGATCACATGACCTTGGGACACAGCAATGGTCATAAAATGAACCAGTTGCCAAGCACCTGAATTTTGATCACATGTTTATGGAGATGCTGCAAAGGTCATAACTGTGAAAAAGTCATAAATCACTTGTTTCAGTACTGTTGTAACTTTGAATGGCCACTACAAGTCCAGAACTACCTGTATTCTTATAATATTCTTTTAATTTGGTCAATATTGTTTAGTATTGTAGTGCTACATGTCCCCATAAATAAATTTAATATATTTCCTAATCTTCTCATTCTATAGGAAGTATGGATTAAAAAAACCTCCTTTGGACTGAAGCAACATTCAATATGAAGGACCAGGCAGAATACAGTGAAAAGTAGTTGAAAAAGCTAATGAAATTTGGCAGGAGTGGAACAAGGCTGCATTGTGTTTCTATTGCTTCAGTAGATGATTGATTACATTTCTACCTTATCTTTCTTTGAGGAGCTCAAGACAGTGTACAGAGTAGTTTCCCCCCCCCTCCTCCAAATTTTATCCTGATAACAATTGTTTAGCAATGACTAGTCCAGGTCACACAGTGATCTTCACAAGGGAGTGAATAATTGAACTTTGGATTTATGTAGCTGTAGTCTGAAATCTTATCTCTATATCAGTCTTTCTCAAAGGGTGAAGAAACCCTCTCAAGGGTCTGCAAAATCAAAATTAATTTGTCACCTTGTCTTGAAAAATAACACTGTCAAGTATTGAGCATGGGTGAGAAGGAGTGGAGACAAGCCTCTGAACGGTGAACTTCAGCTCTTTATTTACATCGTGACTTCTGTCTTAACAGCAATAAACCCCGCCTTATATAGGCAACCCTTGTAATTCTTTAACCAATAACAAGCTAGGAACGCTAGCTTTTATAACCAATAGGAACTCTCTGTTAAGGGCCAATCGGATTCCCCGGAACGGGCCAATCAGGTCCGGCCATTTAACAGCCAATCAGAAGTGCAGGGCCAGAACCCTGCACTTACTCCAAGCTCACACTTTATTACTATATACAAACACAACACCCCTTCCCCCTGGTTCCTTAGTTCAAATCATAGTCCTGTAAATAGGATGGTTGTCTTTTCAGTCTCTTAGATGTCCTTTGTATTGACTGGTTGCAATCCAGCTGAGGTAAATCGCCGCTTGGTGGTGGGGCTGCCTCTGGTTCAGAGTTCACTTCCATATCATTGCCCACATTTTCCACAATTTCCTGAGGCGCAAACGTTTCTCCCTCCGGCTCCACTTCTTGAGTTATATTTAAATCGTCGCTTCTTTCGAGCGGGTTCTCTAGGATCTCCACATCTTCCGTACCTCCCCCCCCTCAGTTTGGTCGTAGGGGAGTTGCAGACTGGCTGTTGCAAGTCGTGACCGTAATTGGTCGATATGCCGTTTCCAAAGTTTATCGTCAAGGGTTTGCACAAGGTAGGATCTGGGGCCGGTTACACGTACTACTGTTGCTTCCACCCACAACGGGTAGCCTGATAGGTTTTTGGCATACACGGCATCTCCTACCTGCAATGTGCGACAGCGGCTACTGGATCCTAGTGGTTTCTCCTGTTCATAAGCAGGGTGCAACTGGTCGAGGTGGGAGCGGAGCCTTCGTCCCATCAGCAGTTCGGCGGGAGTTCTGCCGGTGACGTTATGTGGGGTGATATGTTGTAAGAAGAGGATTTGATTGACCTTGTCGTCAATGTTGTCATAGTCCACCTTTTGCAAGGTTCTCTTCACAAATTGGACCATGCNGGTCAGCGAGGTACTGCTTGAACACTAATGCAGTAAACTGTGGCCCGTTATCGGACACCAGGACATCTGGCAATCCGTGGGTTGCAAAGAGTCTGTTTAAAACCTTGATGACTGCCTCGGAGGTCGTAGTTGTCATGCGATGAATTTCGAGCCAATTTGAGTAGGCATCGACTGTAAGCAGGAAGGTGTGGCCCTTGGTTGGCCCCGCGAAATCCAGGTGAATTCGGGACCAGGATCCACGTGGCATTTCCCATTAAGTAGGCATGGCCTTTGGTGGGGCATTGCTGATTTCTTGGCACCGGGGGCAAGCTTTAACCCACTGTTCGATTTGCTTGTCAATGCCCGGCCACCATGCGTAGCTCCGTGCAAGTGCTTTCATTCGCACGATGCCAGGGTGGCCCTCGTGCAAAGATCTCAGCAACGCTTTTCGGAGCCGCTCTGGGATAACGACTCTATCGCCCCAGATGATACAGCCCTTCTGGGAGAAGAGTTCANGACTCGTGCTAGGGTGTGGTCGCGCTTGGTCTCTCTCGTGATGTCTCGAGCAGTCAGTGGCAGTGATTTGAGTGCCTCGATTTGCAATGTGGTTACCGTTGGTGCTGGATCATCGAGAGTCTCTGGAAGCGGTGCTCGGCTCAATGCATTGGCGTGGGGAATGGCTTTCCCCGGGCGATATTGCAGCTGATAGTTATAAGCAGCTAAGAATTCTGACCATCGGGTCATCCTAGGGGATAATATGTAGGGGGTCGGTTTATCCCTGGCTATTATCCCTAGCAGTGGTTTGTGGTCAGTCACAATGGTAAAAACCCTCCCATACACATATTCGTGAAATCTTTTCACAGCTGAAACGATTGCGAGGGCTTCTTTATCAATTTGTCCATATTTCGCTCTGTTTTCGAAAGAGTCTTTGAAAACTATGTGACAGGGGCTTCGTTCCCATTAGGCAGCACGTGGCTCAAAATGGCACCCACCCCAAAAGGCTATAACTAACGGCAAAGTCTTGTTATACTGCATGAGTACAGAGTCAGATGTGAGCAGTTTTTTTACATTTTGGAAGGCCTGTTCTTCCCGGTAACCCCATATCCACATTGCTTTTTTATCTAATAATCGATGTTACGGTTCAGCGACAGTTGCTTTGTGCGGTAAAAGTACGTTATAGAAATTGATGAGGCCTAGGAACGCCTGAAGGTCAGCCTTGTTTCGTGGCCTGGGAGCGTTTTTGATCACCTTTAATTTACTCTCGGTAGGGTGAATGCTCTGTCTATCAATCAGGTACCCCAGAAATTCAACACTGTCAGTACACAATTTACATTTGTTTTTTTTAACCTTAAGACCGGCTTCCTGGAATTTTTTTAGGACTAATTTCAACCGGTCCTGTAAAAAAATTTTTGTAGGGGCTGCAATTAATACATCGTCAAAATAGGGGACCACGCCCTTAATTCCTTGTAATAACCTTTCCATAAGGCTCTGGAAGATCCCCAGGTCTACACTAACTCCGAATTGCAGCCGGGTACATTTAAAGGCACCGCGGTGCATCACAATAGTTTGGGCCTGTGCCGTTTTTTCATCTACTTGTAGTTGCTGATATGCAAAAACTTTTAGCAAAAACTTTCCCGCCCCCCAGGGAATGGAGGAGGTGCTGCACCACCGGAACTGGATACGTGTTCTGCTGCAGGGC